>DF363782.1:426-33242 GCA_000787875.1 Solanum virginianum | reverse complement strand
GGGAGAATATACAATAGATCCAACATAGGTTGAATTGAAAGATGATTTTCTCACGAAGGACATATATGGACTTGCTACGCATGAAGAAATTTTCAACATTCCCAGAACAAATAAAGCAATGAATACGTTGTCACCAATTCATAAAAATAAATATGGAATATGAAATAAAATTTGGAAGCAAGCTGACAAGACTCAACAAGAGCAAATGATGCAGGGACATAAACCAGAAGTTTTTTTTTTTTTTAATAATCAAGAGCTGCAACTTGGAAAAGTGAGCCACACTAACTGCAAGACCTAAGATGAATTGGTAGATTTATTCACCAAGTCAATTTCAACTAAGCCTAAAATTTGGAGTTCCTAAAGCAAGGAGGAGTGTTGGAATTATGTTTTGGACTGCAGTAACTTTATTTTACTGCTTTAGTTTCCTAAAATTTGGAGTTCCTAAAGCAAGGAGGAGTGTTGGAATTATGTTTTGGACTGCAGTAACTTTATTTTACTGCTTTAGTTTTTTTCAGTAATCCTAGTTTATATTTTATATTTCACAGTGCAAAATAATGAACCAAAATTTTCATTCAGGAAATCTCTGTAACGACTTGAAATTAATACAATGATATAGTCAACTGTCAATCTGCAGCTAAGGCAGATATATCTTATCCTAGATTTCAACTATAAGCCCCAAACAAATGCTACCTAATATGCCAATCATCTTCAACCCATGCAACAACAATGTAACTCAATTCACTAGCAAATCTAAAAGTGAGGTGTATGGATCAGGCTTCTTTAGAACATAGTTCGCATACCAAGATACTTTGAAGACCTCAATTTTATATGATTGTCATTCTGTTAAAAACAGCAGGCATTTAAATTGGAAACTGCACGAGCAAATCATGCAGCAGTTTTACCACCAGTCAACTACATTAAAACTCCATAAATCAATTTGGATCCTTGTAAAAAGAAGGAAAAAAGAAGGAAGCTAAAGAGTTGTCCACTTAAAATTTCCAAATTAAAACTAGCTTCTATTTTATTAAACTGATCAACTAAATTTCTTTTGATTATATGATGAAGAAGTGCAGATAAGCATTTGTATTTTTTTTTATAGTTCTTTTATCTTCTTAAGATTATCTTTTTAAACAAGGGAAGTGCATCAAACAAAGCTTTGATTTTGACCATATTTGACATTTGGTAAAGCGAGGATATACGGAATGGGGGTCCAGAAGATGCAGGTCGCAGAGATGAGGATGTTGAAATGGATGTGTGGACATTGGTTATACGCAGAAAAGCGAGGATATACGGAATGGGGGTCCAGAAGATGCAGGTCGCAGAGATGAGGATGTTGAAATGGATGTGTGGTCATACCAGGAGTGACAAGATTAGGAATGAGACCATTTGGGAGAAGCTAGAGGTGGTTGTGGCTGACGAGACGAGAGAAGCGAAACTGCGATGATTTGGACATGTGTAGAGAAGAAGTAACGATGCTCCTGTTAGGAGGTGTGACAGGTAGAGGAGTAGTGGTAGACCGATAAAGTATTGAGGGGAGGTGATTAGACAAGATATGACCAAACTTGATCTCACCGAGGACATGACCTTAGATAGAAAAGAGTGGAGGTCGCGAATTAGAGTAGCAAGCTAATAGGTTAGTAAGGTTAGGTTGAGGTCTGGCCTTGGGATATAGTAGGGTAGTAGGGCTAATCGTGTTTTTATATCCTTCGTTGTTATTACCCGTCATATATATGTTGATTTTATCGTATTTACACACTATCATGTGTTTTTCGTTATTAATCGTTCTTTCTGTTTCCTTTTCTTTTCCTTTCCCTTATGTTGATTTTATCGTATTTACACACTATCATGTGTTTTTCGTTATTAATCGTTCTTTCTGTTTCCTTTTCTTTTCCTTTTCCTTTTTTTTCCATATCTAGTTTATTCTGCTTATGGATTTTTGAGACGAGGGTTCCCAAAAAACAACCTTTCTACCTTTGTGTGGTAGTGGTAAGGTCTGCGTACACTCTATACTCCCCGGACCCCACTTGTGGGATTCCACTGGGTATGTTGTTGTTTTTGTAAGAAGGCCATGTTATTCCCTTCCACTGTTCTGCTTCAACATACCAGCAGTTCTCGACAGAAAAGGACAATTACAAATATTCAAGTTTTCAAGTATAGATAATACCAACTGTAGTGAATGATACAAAGCTTTATAAGCTCCTTTTTTTCTTTTTTCTTTTTTTCTTAAAGTACTTTTAGGGTTGGATATATGTATATCTTTTGCATTCTTCAGTAACAGGATGGAAGGAAGGACCACTGTTTGTAATGTATGACTTTTAAGATGTCCTTTACTGTAGTACTTGTAACATTTACAAGATAGGGAGACAAAAGTCCAGATGCTTGTGGCTAAAGAAGGGGACAGAAACACCAAATATTGCCCTGTGGCATCGGATCTATGGAGCACGTTTATGGGGGGGTGGGTGAGATCATTAAAGACAAGGAGATGGTGAAAGGGAAAACTCTCGAGTTCTTTGAGAATTTATATACTGAACCTGAGTCATGGAGGCCACCTGCAAATTTTGAAGACATAGCCCCCTTAACTGAAGAGGAGAGCAACTCCATGGAGGCTATGTTCGAGGAGAAAGAAGTATTAGTAGCCATAAATGCCAGTGCACCTGACAAGGCCCCTGGGCCTGATGGGTTTATTATGGCATTTTATCAGAAATCCTGGGACTTTATCAAGCCAGATTTGTTAGTAGCCTTTGCAGCATTATCACCAACACTGCTGGTTGATAAAATCTTGCAATGCTTGATTAATAGCACTCATCCCCCAGAAGAAAGGAGCTATTGAGTCAATTAGTTTAATTGGCAGCATTTACAATATTGTTGCAAAGATCCTAGCAGGAAGATTAAAGAAAGTGACTGGAACTAGGAAGTTGGTCTTAAATCAACAGAATGCATTCATTCACGGGAGGCAAGTTACAGATGCTTCCCTCATAGCTAATGAGGTCCTAGACTGGTAGCAAAAATAGGGGAATGTTGGTTTGTTATGCAAGTATACATTGAGAAGGCATTTGACAAGCTGCATTGGTCCTACCTCATTTCTGTCCTCAGGCAAATGGGATTTGGTGAAAGATGAATCAAGTGGATAACATTCAACATATCTAAACTTAAGTACTCAGTCATCATCAACAGAAGCCCAGTAGGATTCTTCTCCCCCCGAAGAGGATTAAAGCAAGGTGATCCTCTCTCTCCTTTCCTGTTCATAATAGCAATGGAGGGACTGAGCAAAATGCTGGACAAAGCGAAGAAAATGCAATGGATAAATGGTTTTGAGGTAGGAAGGGATAGAGCAGTCTCACATTGGTTATACGCAGATGACACACTGATTTTCTGTGGGGCTGGAAGGAGTCAAATCCTATATTTAAACCTTACTCTTTTGATTTTTGAAGCTATTTCAGGTCTCCACATTAACAAGCTAAAGTGCAATGTACTCTGTTAACTAGCAACCATTTTGGAGTGTAGCATTGAAGCATTTCCGACAACCTATTTAGGACTTCCTCTCGGAGCTAAATTCAAAACAGAAGGCATCTAGAGTGAAGTCATAGAGAAATTTGAAAACAGACTAGCTTCTTGGCAAATGCAGTATTTATCTATGGGAGGTAGACTTACTCTGGTCAGTAGTGTGCTAGATAGCAGTCCAACTTATAATATGTCTCTCCACCCCATTCCTGGCAAGGTTTTGGAAAAACTTGACAGAATAAGAAGGGATTTCCTTTGGGAAGGAAACAACAATGTGCACAAGTTTCACCCAGTCACGTAAGATGAAATCATTTCGCCTAAGGGGCTTAGGGGTTTGGGAATAAAAGATTTAGCCTTGCATAACAAGTGCCTCCTGATGAAATGGCTATGGAGATACACACACGAGGAGCAAAGCTTATGGAGGAAAATTATACTTGCCAAGCATGGAACACTGAATCACTGGAGATCAAAATTGTCAGATGAACCATATGGGGTTGGAGTGTGGAAGTATATGTGCAAGCTATGGGAAGGGTTTTCGCAGTTCCATCATCTTGTAGCAGGAAATGGCCAGAGAATCACTTTTTGAAAAGATAAATGGCTTGGAAATTCTTTTCTAATGTCTGACTTCCCCAACATCTTTCAGATAGCTAGTGACCCTGACTCAAGAGTACATCAGAACAGGGAAGGAAATGCTTGGAACTTAATCCTAAGAAGAAACGTACAAGATTGGGAGTTAGAGGAAATGATAAATCTACTAGCAGCACTTCACTATGCAAACATCAACCTGTAGGCCCAGAATAATTCAAATGGGGAGTAAAGAGATAAAAAGGAATTCTCAGTGAAGGAAGCCTACAAACTTCTAGGTCCACATAGCACAATCATAGAGAGTTGAACATGGAATATTATTTGGAAAAGCAACTTCCCCTCCAAGATAAGTTGCTTCAGTTGGACTGCCATTCATGAAGCATGTTTAACACAAGATAACCTAGCAAAGAGGAAGTTTCAGATGGTCAACAGATGCTATATATGCCTAAGAGAAAGAGAAAAACATAGCCACCTTTTTCTACAATGCCCTGTGGCATCGGATCTATGGAGCACGTTTATAACACATTTTGAGACGAAATGGGTCATGCCACAAAACATCAAAGATGCAATTGAAAGCCGGAGTAAATGCAAAGTTGATAGCCCCATCAAGATAATATTGGAACACTTTCGGGGATAAATGGATCATGCCACAAAACATCAAAGATGCATTTGAAAGCTGGAGTAAATGGAAAGTTGATAGCCCCATCAAGATAATACGGAAGATGATACCAACAACTATTTGTTGGAGTATATGGAATGAGAGGAATAGAAGATACCATGATGGGATATTAACTACCTTTCGATCTCTAAGAGCTAAATGCCTTATGTATTCGTATAGCTGGGTGTATTTGTCCCCTATAGATTTCCAGATACCCTTTTGAACTTTGCTAACTCCTTGTTTGTAGTGTAATGGCCGTAATGTTTGTAATGGAGCTTCTTAGTTATTTTGCTACTACTCTTTTGTAACTTATCTGCATCTCCTTGATGCCAGCAACGAAAACCTTTACTTCATTTAGAAAAAACACATTCACTAGATAGGAAACACATCTCTGAGACTTTGTATCAGGCAACAACAATTGACATCCAACAGACTTACCTACCATAATATGATTACTCATAAGTAAAACTTTTTTTTAGGGGGGGGCTTATTTAGATAGATACAGATTGACTAACACAACTTATCACACATAGGAATATTTTTCAAAACTCTAATTAAAAAGGAAACAATTTCATTTAATAAATGACCAAATATTCTTACATCAAAGAAATTTAGACTTAACATATTCAAACTACCAACAGAAGATTATCGGATAGAGCTAAAAGCTTAATGCAAGCAACATAGTTATTCAAACAGAAAGCTAGAGTTAATGATTTTGTGTCACCTATTGACAATTTAAACCAAAAACAAAAATCAACCTTAATTTTTCTGAGACTACATAATACACTCTTCTTCTTTTTTCAGATTTCATCAGACTAATCATTTTTATTAGTGGGTTTATCTGCAGTTTGTAATCATGCTTCATCCCATTCTCAAGTCCGGGAAAAAAATGAACAGAAGAGAAGACAGACCTATAGTTTCATTAAGGCTAGAGAGCTGCACACTTCTGATTCTACTTTATCTCAGGTACAACATTGTAACAAGGAGGATAACTTGCAATGGCTAAATTCAGTGTTCACCATAGTAATGCACTATTTTCAGGAAGCATGAAATCGGTTGATTCTCCCCAAATGTTCCCCATAGTAATGTATTATTTTCAGGAAGCATGAAATCACTTGATTCTCCCCAAATGAATATTTTCACTTTAGGAAGACGAGTGAACTGAGTAGTAACTCTCCAAGCTCACTCCAAATTAACTAAACGACAATTCAAGAGATTTGTCAAAATTGAAATAACAAAAGGCACGGAAAACCTAGTTTAGTAACTTACTAGTTATGGAGGCGCTTCGCTACGCAGTGGAGTGAGGCTATACAAACCTAAACAATAACAGCATTTCAGTTCAAAATCAAATAGACGATGGATACATCAGAAATTAGTAAACTGAAAAATCATTTTTAAACTGGTAATTGCTGGACAATCACCATTAAAACTCCATCCAGTAGTTCAATTTCCAAGTAAAAGATAAAACAATTATTTGCAGTCACCATAGATAATGAGCTCGAAAGGTGAAATGAGATTCTACGAGAGACTACGATGTTGATTTCTACCATTTTTGAATAGCAAACAGAAATCGAAAGGGGAGGGAAAACAGAAAATAGACGAGAAATTAAAGAGAAGAACTCACAAGACGGAAGTTGCAGAAAAGAGGGATCTGTTTGATTTATCGCGAGATTTTGTAGACTTTTTGAACTTTCTGAGGCCCCTAGGGTTTTGTTCGTATCGGTTCTTTCACTTTGATATTTTTCATTTTTTATCTTCCCTCTTCTCGTTATATTAAGCAGTAATATCTCATCTACTTTAGTGGAACGACGTCGTAAGATAGCGACATAAATTTGGACAAAACAAAAACAATTGCAACGCTGGAAGCCTCTCTTATCAGAGCCAGGTTTCGATCCTGGGACCTGTGGGTTATGGGCCCACCACGCTTCCGCTGCGCCACTCTGATTTGTTGGTAAATATTGAGAAATAATTTTATTTATACCTATTATTGAGAGGATGTTACTATATCCAATCGTTTTTCTTTTTTGTTTCTCCTAAGGGGCCGTTTGGTAGGATAGAGTGTATAAGAATAGAATCGAATATGATGTATTTGTCGTATGTGTTAATATTAGTAGTACTTCTGTTAGTTATGATGAGATTAATTCTTATACAATATCTGAGTTGGTGTATCACATGCATACCTTCTAAAAATATGATGGAAATGATTAAAAAAAGATTTTGAGAAATAATTATGTTTTTAGTCATACTAATTCATGTATTAAAATCATTTGTGATACTAATTTTATGAATTTCTATGCATTAGTTATAATAAATATCTTAATACCAGATTGGTTGAGAAAGTGTACAATAAAGTACTAATAAGACACCTAACTAATGTACACATTATTTTTTTACTGGACGTATTATTTTTTCTGGTGCACTTTGCCAAACCACCTCCAAAAGATGTAGATGTTGTGATTAAGCTAATTAAATCAAAGGCTTATTCCGTTTATGCCTAAGATTCTGTGAGTGGAAGAGGACAAGAAGTTTGAGTGTTGGTACAAAGTTTAGACTCGTATATATATATTTCTATTTCTATTATGTAGAAGAGCGATGAGAAGGATAACCAATTGCATTTTAGTAATTTTAACTTTAGTTAAGGGCAAAAATAATAATCGTATAATTAGTGGTCAAAATAAAAATTTAGAAGAATTCATACATATTCTTACTTTTGTTATGGGCCTATAAGGATATTTTTGTAAAGAGAATTTTTATAAATAGTCTAAACTGAAACTTAATATTGTCAAATAGCTAGACTTTACATAATGACACCGCAAAACATGTTTGGATATATATATATATTTCATATCTTTACCAAATGATTCAAAAGTTCTCATTACTTTTTTTGAACTTTATGTCTTGTTATATTTAAGACATAATAGATAAATGTGTCTTTTAACTTAGCTTCAATTTGCACCATGTCCTCGAACTTTAGGTATGCACAAGTAGGTACTTACACTTGTATAAAATTTAATAAGTAAAACCATGTGTCGACAAATGCTCTCTTTCTATTTTAAAAAAATAGTGTCCTCTGTGGCATTCTATGTGTACTGTACCACATGGAAGATGTGGTATACTTGTTCAATTTTGAACAAGTTCAAGTGTCTACTAGTACATATCCAAAGATAGAGGGTCCAGATTCCAGCTAAAGCCAAGTAAACAAGCATGTGTATGTATTATGCCTAAATTGAAATACATAAAACAAAACAATAGAGTAATATGATATTCTAAGAAATAGGGAAAGAAAATAGTAAAAACTTAATATTATTGCTTTCTATCGGATATAATTATTATAACAATCTTTCAATCTCCTTACAAAAATCAACACAAGATTTCATCAAACGTGACACTTTTGTAAATATAATTATAATAAACTTCAACATCCTTATAAAAAATATCACAAGATTTCACAAAAGAAGACCTTTTTAATTAACTTGAATTTAAAATTATGGGAACTAAAATTCCAATAGAGTACAATTTCATCAATAACGCTCAATCCATAATCTATGAATAAATCCGTGCAAGCAAGTACATAGTGCTCACTTGGCATCATCATATGAACATAAGTATTTTTATCATTTTTATGATTGTTCTCTTCGGTAACATTCCATGATTGAACATGTTATTTGTTCCCCCTCTACTTTCGTTATAAATTTGACCAAGACTTTCATCCTGTAACGAAAAACATGTTCAAAAGTGTCTGCTCAAAATATGTGATAATCTTCTTAATCTTTCATAGATTTTGCAAATCTATGATAGGAGCTAGGTGGATGATCATCTTCATAATTGGCTGCGACGAGGGAATTCGGGATGGAGGATTATAATTTTAAAAAAATGTTTTGATAAATTTTTACAATGTTGAGAAAAATGGGCAGGTATTTATAGGGATGTTTTGTTATTAAATTTGAAAAATATATGACACTATAATTATGTTTCTAATAAAGCTTGATTTCATATAAATAAGATCTGATTATTGTGATTAATCATATTATAAATTTTGACTAGTCACTTTCCTACTGCAACTTGATTTGATGAGTCTTGCGCACAAGGAACTTTTAATAAATAATAATTAATTAGTCAAAATAAATCAAATTATACGAATGATTAATTATATTTGACACGTATCACATACACAAAAGGGCAATTCTATTTGATAATATTTTTTTTTTTAATTTTTAGTAAACTGTATTATCAATAATAGAAAAAAGATTTAAGTATGCCATCAAATTATTAGAAGTAGCTCACCTATACATCATGTATAAGTTTGGCTAATTTCTACCGTTGCCGTTTTAAAATACGCTCCGTTATGGCAATATATTTAAGAAAAAAATTATGTAACTAGTCAAAATTTTCAACTTATTTATTAAAATAGCTATAATTTAAAAATATTATGAAATATAACTATATTAATTAATATATTCTAATCTAATTCCTTTATTTTCTCACCTGATTGACATGTTTTTTAAAAAAAATTAAAAAGACTAAAAAATTTATACACATTTCTTTTCATTATTCCATGTTCTCTCTCCCCATTTTCAGCTTCTTACCTATCTGTCCTCCCCTGCCACCCTCCACCCCCCAACAAATAGTATTTTCAAATATAGGGAAGGAAACATTTGCTAAAAATTCTTTCAAGTATTTTTAAAAATTTAGGGAAGAAAAAATTTGCTAAAGATTCTTTCAACATGAGTATTTTTACGATTATTTTAAATTTTGGATTCATGTACGAAGAGTGCAACTTTTTTAAAGAAAAAATTGATGACCACATCTATATTGCCATAAAGAACAATAATTTTAGAATATGATGCAAAATTATTTTATTTTGTATTTGGCGAGGGATATCAGTTAGTTTTAAAATTATTTATCCCATTATTTATATTATAAATTTACAATGATAAAACAACTTATCATATATATACATACATATATATATACACACACAAAATAAAATAGAAAGAAGGGTCATTTGAATGAATTTGGTACGATCTCATCCATTGCTTTAACTAATTGTCCCTCTTTTCAAATGTGATTTTCATCTTTATGTATATCCATGTATAATTATAATCGAAGTAATAATATATTTCAAAATGAGAACATCAAGATTGATTCTCCGTAATTAAAGTTGAATGAAAAATATGAAATAACGTCTCAATAAAGAGCAAGATTAGATTGATCCTCCATAATTAAAGGTGAATCGAAAACATGGATCAATGTCTCAACAAAAGTGCAAGATTAGATATGACAAATTACTTCTCGTCCATCAAAAAATTAATGGTGGGATATATAACTAATCCCATGGATATTTCTATCAATTGAATAACTTTATTAATTCCACTCCACTACCAAAACGACCCCTACCCAATCAAGAAGCATATAATATATACTAACAAGCTTAAAGTTGTGGACAGTTGTATACTACGTATTTGAAGGCTGAAGCATGCATGAACCACCATGGCATGCTCTATCTGTATTATAGTATATGTAGTACATTAGTAATTAGATATTTGAAAATTAAGACAATGAATGTGAAGAACAATAAACTAAACAACAGGACCACATATGTTGTCCTTGATGAATTTAGCTGTAATATGTTTATGTCTGATCCACCACCATATTACTATAATGAATTATGAATAGTAATAATGTCATTGACATAAGTGTTGATTGACCACATATAAAGCCTACGTACCCTGACAAAAGAAAATGATAAGTTGTTCTGTCACGATGCATTAAATAATATTAGGCTGCATGTCTAACAATATTTCTCATGCTTCGGGAGGGTATCTTATACGTGATTAACACTCGAAAACTATTGCTAACCCCCAAGGGGACCACTCAGTCTCTTTGCCATCGTTCAGTCAATTCGTCAGCGGAAAAGAAATTATATAATGAATGTAAATGTTATCCTATCAGTGGGCTCATACTATCGACATCACTCTATCATAAGAAAACATAATAGATAACGAAAATCTCAAATGTAAAGAATCAAAGAAAGAGGGAAAAGAACCCTCGACATCAACATCCACATCATAGTCTGTGAAGCCTCTATACTATAGTCTGAAGCGGTACCATGACAGGCCATGACTACCAAATATCAAGTAAAAAGGACTATTCAACAATAAAAATAAATATCCTCCGAATGCTGAGGAGGACTCACCAATGTCAAGAATGAAGAGCTCTGAACCTCAACGATCGGGCTGCTGAAGTTCTCGGTCTATAGTATCTGCATCATAAAATGGTGCAGCGTCAGAGGGGCGTTAGTACATGGAATGTACTGTATGTAAAACAAGTTAAGGAAAAAGGAAAGAGTTTAATCATCACCCATCCATCACTCAACCTCACCTTAGATATAAAGGACAAGACTCAATCACCTCACTAGCTATCAAACATCAAATATTCACATTACATCAGAGTTCTATCATCATGAAACTTATCTGGGAGTTTCTATAACGGACAATCACTACCTATGAGCTAGTAGTGATACAACGAAGAGATGTCATTGCCACATCTGTCCAATACCTTGTCGGGGTAAAGGACTAGTTTGTCAGTGGATTCAAAAGTCTGTCAAGTCCTCTTTTGAGACAAAGGAAACATCCACTTTCACGGTCCAATCCTCTCCTATGCTGGCCACGTAGTTAATGGGTACGAGTGGGACTCACTCTTACCCATTTCGGTGCTAATACTCCTCGTAGGACTTAATATGCTCATAAGTCCATCAATCTATCAAGAACTTTCATCACCCAACCTCTACAGGCAAGACTATCTACCCAATTTAAGGGAAAATATACCCATTCAACTCCATCAATAATAATTTTAGCTATCACAGTCATCAACACACTCACCTCAAGAATCAGACTCAGTCAGATATCACATTCAGACATTAAAGGCTCTAGACATCCCCCTAAGTTCCTTATTCAAGTCATTAAAGAGAGGAGATTTTAAGGATCAAGTCAAAATCATATAAAATAAGGTAAAAATACAGTAAGCTTTAAGCATGATGATCATCAGTTCATGATATAACATTGTTGTTTAAAGATTAAAAATAAGAATTCAAGCTAGTATACAAGAATTTAAAACAATTATTCAAGAAGTTAAAGTAGTCATTCAAGAACCTAAAGAAATTACTGAAAAACCTTCAAGAGTTCATAAATCAAAGCTTCTAGACATGAATTTGCTATCTTAACGCTACATTGGCACATGGGAGATCAATCTCATGCTTTTGGGTAACCTTTACATACTTGGGAATGAAAATCCTTTGAAAGAACTTGGAAGATTTTGAAATCATTGCTTGATTCTCCTCTTCTTCTCTCTAACTTAGCGTAAGAAAACTTTGAAAATAATGAGTCTAAATCCTTTTGTACGTAAAATGTCTTAAAACTGACCTGGAGATATAAAAATATGTCGGGAAGGAAGAAATTGCCCTTTTCGAATTAAAAGA
This sequence comes from Solanum virginianum, assembly GCA_000787875.1. NCBI lineage: Eukaryota > Viridiplantae > Streptophyta > Magnoliopsida > Solanales > Solanaceae > Solanum > Solanum virginianum. The sequence continues at coordinate 21,021 of DF363782.1, read as the reverse complement.
AAAATTTTGGGTTCCTTCTGCACTAGTGTGCGATGCGCACTAGTGTAATATTACACTTTTTTGTGAATTTTTGATTTTCGTCAAATTTTGAAAAAAATCAAAGTGTGATTCTGTGTCCTCTCTGCGTCGCGGAAGGAGCGCGAAAAACTCATTGTTTTAAGCTCACTTTGGAAAAATTAATTCGCGTTTTTTCGCGTTAAAGCCGAGTCAAGATCATTTTCCAACTCAATTTTCGCACTGATCGCAAATTCGGTCTAGAATTTTTCATTAGAGCTTGGGTAGATACGTTGTGCGCACGATAAAGTTTAGGAGTGTTTTCATAATATTTACGAGGTGTTACAATATTTATGCATGCAAATTCAGAGTGCAACTTTAAATTATACTCTCTCTGTCCCATATTAACTAAATTTCTAAGGTAATTCACACATATTAAGAAAAATATTAAAGACAAAATTTACACCATATTTTTCACTATTGCCCTTTGTAAAATCATAAATATGTAGCGTAATTTATCTCCTAGAAAATATAAAACTTAAATAAATAAAAATGTAAATATGAGAAAAGTTTCAAATATTTTTTTTTAAAATTTGAACAATTTAACTATTTTAAATATTAAAAAAATTTCAAAAATTTAATTAATTTGAGACGGAGAAAGCATATATTATATTCTCCTGTGTTTAACTTTGTTGTTGTAGTAATTATACTAATTAGTCTTTGGCTTTAGTCATCATGGTCGGCATACTTTAGTCGGTAACGCAGGCTACGTAACATTATTAGTGACCTTTGTATTTTTTAATGAGTGTAATAATTACTCTATTTTTTTCCAAAGCTTAACGGAGTACTATATATTAGAGAAAAGTTTTTCTTAAAAGAATTGATTAATACACTGCATCAATCAATTCAGTTCTATTTGATGTATTATCGATTTAGTTTATTGATTTTTAATTTTTAAATATGCTAAATTAATAATATATCAATACAATATTTTTTATCAGTTTTTAGTTTATCGATTTTTAATTCTTAACGGTTCGATTTTCGATTTATCTGATAAAAAAATACTCATAAAATAAATATATGATTTTCTCTAAAAATTTGACGCAATACGATGAGATATGATAAAACAAGCAAATCAATTAAGTACCTAAACTTAACAATATGCAATATTGACCTTATATTTTAATTTAATTTACTTTACAACAGAAGGGTTATAAATTGAAAACCAAGCAAATACATAAATTACGAGTATCGATTTAGTATCAAGTGATATTAAATTAATATTTAATATTTATGAAGGGATAAGTAGTAAATTATTATAGTCTTAGTAGGTTATCGGTTTAACGGAGTACTATATATTAGAGAAAAGTTTTTCTTAAAAGAATTGATCAATACACTGCATCAATCGATTCGGTTCTATTCGATGTATTATCGATTCAGTTTATCGATTTTTAATTTTTAAATATGCTAAATCAGTAACATATCAATATGATATTTTTTTATCGATTTTCAGCTTATTGATTTTTGATTCTTAACGGTTCGATTTTCGGTTTATCTGATAAAAAAATAATCATAAAATAAATATATGATTTCTCTAAAAATTTGACGCAATACGATGAGATATGGTAAAACAAGCAAATCAATTAAGTACCTAAACTTAACAATATGCAATATTGACCTTATATTTTAGTTTAATTTACTTTACAACAGAAGAGTTATACATTGAAAACCAAGAAAATACATGAATTACGAGTATCGATTTAGTATCAAGTGATGTTAAATTATTAATATTTAATATTTATGAAGGGATAAGTATTAAATTATTATAGTCTTAGTGGGTTATCGGTTTACCCAACAATCGAATACTAAAAATCAAAACCGAACCGATATCACGATAATTTTTTTATAAAATCATTAAAAATCTGTTAACCAGTAACCCGATAACAATAAACCAATAATGTTTTTTTTTGTGCGCAGTTTATCAGTCGGTTCAGTTTTTGCACACCCTACAATATACTACTGGGAGGTGAAGATGATGTGTGTGGGGGGAGGGTGAAGAGGACATAATCAATATGAAATATTTACCAGAGCTTAAAAAATAACATATTCAGTAAAATTTCACAAATAAGGTTTGGAGAGGGTAAAATATTGATCAACCTTATTAGTTATTACTACCTTATTAGAGATAGCAGAGAGGTTATTTTGTGAAATCCTCATCTCAAAAATATTAGCCCCATATTTACTAGAGTTTGTTTTTTCTATTTTCATATCATTTTCTTGATTCTTTTTTTTAAAAAAATTAGAAAAAATATTTGACTAATTAGGTATAAAAATTTTAGAAAGTTTGTACCGAACACACCCTGAGTGGCAAACCAGCAGAAAGGTGTAAAATTAAATAAGGCCAAAAAATATATCTTTCAAGCTTTATTTCCATCATCGTGTACATAAAAGACAAAGGGAAACGAGACTAATAATTAAAAACAAAAAGTCAATTTTTTTAAATATTACCCACCATCCTAGGGACATGACACATTGTTTATAGACATGCGTAATTGTCAAAGTTAGGCCAACGAATACAGAAGAGGAATCGTCTTAATTATACTTCCATCCCTTGATTTTGGCTTCACTCGAATTTAGGGAAGGATTAAAAATTCACATGAATTGATGTAAATAGTATTTTCTTTTCTTCTATATTAAGTTAATTGTTAGAAATTTTTTTATATTTTAAAATAAGTGAACTGTTTACTTTTTAAAGGACGTGTTGGAATTTTTTTCTAATTTTACCCTTTATTAATTAAATTTCTAAGGTTGAGTTTTGTATGAGAAATAAATGAGTATGTGAAATTTGAAAAGGATAAAAATGAAAAAACATAATTTTATCTTTATTTCTTTTTTTAATATGTGTGAAATAATCTAGCAATTCACTTAATATAAAATAGAGGGAGTACTAAAAAAGAATATGAAGAATTAATATTTTTATAAGTAGTCTTCGAACCAACTTCTACATTTTAAGTAAATATCTGGATATGTAATTATATTTCGTGATTTCAAAATGAGATAAATATTTAAATTCGTCAAAAAGTTGGATTTAAAAATTTTATATCATGATTTTATATTTTTTGAATACAAAATTTAGCCCACAACTTTATATTTTGTAAAAAAAATATTTATTTATTTATTTATTATATCTACTGACCATTTATTATCTATATAAATAAATTTTATAATTGCTGTTATTATTCCTACCAACCTTTAAACCTTTTATATAATATATAACTATCCATTAATATGACAACCAAGTCTTCACTCTCTGGGCGGATCATATTAGATTAATCTACTGCAATTCATGGTCAATTTTCTTTTTTATTTAATTAAAGTTGATCAATAAATATTGTATTTATTTTAAAATAATTTTGTGATAGTTTATCATATTTTTGTTGTAAACTTTTGCATATTTTCTGAAATTGTATGGAGTTTGATAGTTTTCATAAATTTATAGAGTTTTTATGTTTATAAACAAAAAATATAACTCAAAAATTAAATTTAAATATTTAAATAAATTAAAATTTCAATTTTAGCGCAATCATATAATTGCATATTGTGATTTTATTTTACATTGCCAAATGACCCTGTTTGCAATAAATTTTAAAGTGATGAAAACTAAGTTGCAATCGCAAATAAAATATGAAGAAACATAATTTTATTGATAAAGAATGTGGGTACAAATTTATTTCTCCCTTGATTTTCCTCTCATAAGATTTCTCCATGATCCGAGGACCATTAGCGGTCTAGGATGATTTAGATTGATCTCCATGAAAGGATTTGGTGTGGATCTTATTGAAGTATTGATTATCAAGAAGAACCTAGTATATTTTGATCTCTTTATGAATATTTTAAGAGTTTATGAGATTTCTGAGATTTTGATTTCTATATGAATATCCCAAGAGTTTATAGGATATTTTGATCTTTTTATAAATGTCACGCGATTTGTGAAATATTTGAAATGTCTTTTCAAAGGAATATAATATCTTTTATATATGCATGAATTAAGATTCATGGTAGAGTAGACTCCAAGAAAACTTTCAAAAAACTCTACCTAAAATAGAACTCACCTTATAGAGTAGACCTTAAACATATGTCCCTGAATGTAGTAGCAACATACTCGTCTTTTTACACCCAGACTTTTCCTTTGGACATGCATGCCAAAACGAATATACAAGATTTTCTTTGTGATGAGAAGTGGTTATGGACCGAAACTTAGGTGATTTATCCACGATCATGGGTAAGTTTAAATGAAATAATTAAGTATAAATTTTAATAAATTGATATTGAAGAATCAACAGATAAATTAAAGTAAGAGGTAAAATTCACTTATATTGATGTATACGGACAGAGCTAATAATCCACATGCGAAATCGATCGAATCTAATAGAATTTGCCAAATAATGTACTTTTTTTTTGGCTTGCTTGTCTAATTTTCTGAAAATGGAAAACCTTCACACTGTTTTAAAATTTTTTTTTTGTTACCAGTAAAATATAAGACCGCAACTCTTTATCAATTACTAATATAAGAATTCGTTTGGTATGAGAGACAAGAGATAATGAAAATTAATTTTAGGATGTATTGATACTATGTTTGGTTGGAATAAAATCACAGAATAATTTATTTTAAAAGTAACGAGATTGTAGTGTTATTTTTATCCCATATTGAAAGTAGAATAACATTCAATAAATAACTAATCCCAAAATAATTAATCGCTTGTCTTAAGTACTTTACATGACTTATGTTTGGTACATCAAATACAAAATTATACTTATCCTGTCTAGCTCTCTGTATGAGAATGAAGACATCACTGAATGGTGATTTAGTGGCTGTTTGGATTGGCTTAGTTCAAGAGTTTTAAAGCTAAAATAATTTTTAGGCAATTTTAAAGTGTTTGGATAAACTCAAAGGTAAAATAACAAAAATAAATCAAAATCTCTAAGTTAGAAATCCTAATTTATGATTTTTGGCTTATAACTCAAAAGTCAAACCAAATGAACTCTTAGTTTTAAAAAATATAAATTCAAAATAAAATGCGAAATTTAATTTTATTCTATGTTAGGTTAAAATTATTATTCCGGTTGATACTCAATGTCTCGTGCTCCTTCCGTGATAAAACAACCAAATTATAAAAATATTATTCTTCAAAGTTTTTCTTCCAAAGTCTTTTAGGAAAACACTTAAAATAAAGTTTATCTAAATTTATATAATCGAGTGTAAAATCGAACACTTGCTTACTTTCTCCTCTTTCACAATTAATTGTCATTTAAAGAATTACTTTAACTCATTTTTACAATCAAATTGAATTAGATCAATTAAATATTTTATGTTTAAATTAAATAATTTAAAATCATATGATAAATATTACTATAATTTTATAATTTTTCATATTAATTCAATAAAAAATTTTAAAATACTAATCAAAATTGATATAATTTGAATTTGGAAAAATGGAATACACGTTGCATATGCTTGTACTTAATATATGTAATCAAATAAATTAAATGAGTCATCGAGTACATGTAAAATCGAATATTTGTTTAGATATCTCATTTGTTTATAACATGCTTTTCATACATACTCCTCAGTCCTCACAATTAGGCCAGACATTTAAAGCGTGAATAAAGAGACTTAATATCAAAAGAATTTAAATACATAAATAACCATAAATCATAATTATCGTGTAAAGGAATAAATTTTCGACTAACGCACCACAAAAGCTACCTCCACTAAGTTTACCTAATAAAGCTACGCCCTAGTTAGATTTTACTACTCCATCCATCCCATCAACTTAATTTTTGAAAATTTTTTATTGTTTAAATTTATTAAATTGTTAATGTTAAAGTTAAAATAAATTTGAATTTTCTTTATATTTATTATTTTATTTATTAAAGTTTCATATCTCAATTCGTTAAAGTAATCCGTCCAATTATTGACTTAACTCATCTCAACTTTATCCATTTGAAACCATTTAAAATTGTATTGATATGCAACTTGAATTGACTCGAGAGAAATCATGCCAAAATATTTTTTAAATAATTTTTTTTAAAAATTTGATGTGTTTTATATAATCATAATAAAAAAAATATAATTTAATTAAGTACTAAAATATTTTAAAAGAACTAATAAAATAAGTAAATTTAGTAAAAGTTGGGTTGAATTAGGTCTTGACCCACTCTCTAATTCATTGCTCCACTCATTCTTATCCAACCCATTTTGATACGATCAAATTCGAATTGAATTAAAATACATAGTGACTCATTATAATCCATTCAAATTTAACACAATTCGTTCAATTCACACCCCTAATTAATATCGAACAAAGGGAGTAACATGGCAGGAGTCGTGGTTAGTTTCCTTCACCTTTTTTCCGATTCGTAGTTGTAACGTAATTGTTATCTTCGTGTCTTTCTTTATTGAGCAGCTTCAAAAAATGGCGGAAATGGTGGATAATACTCTTATGGTGCTCCCTGCCCTACTGGCACCACGTGCACCCACTTCCCCTCTTCTTCTGGCCCCTCCTCCCCTGTCCTTTAGAATATTGTGTTTTAACTTCTTCATAGTGGTAGTTCCACTTTTGTCTCCACGTGATTTTCCCACTCTTTTCGCTTCTTTGCTAACCAAATACATATAAATATAATGCTCCCATTTCTTTATTTGCTTTCTTCTTCTTCTTCTTCTTCAAATTAACTGCCTTTCAATCATTTATTGTCTGTCACCCACTCCCCTTCTTCCCATTTAATCATTGTCTCTCTCTCTCTCTCTCTCCCCAGCTACTTACTTAATTCTGCATTTACTTCCCATCATTTTCCTCTACGTTACCCTACATCTACTCTTTCTTTTCTGTTTACTCTACCAAGTGTTTGATTTTTTGCCCTAGTAAGATAGCTCGAATTGTACAGTTTCTCAGCTTGGCTAAATTTTGTGGGGTTTCGGTTTTCTCTATTTTGATGCGATTTGGCTATCTGGGCTATTACTATTCAGGTTCATTTCAATGTTCTTTTTGTTATTTGCCGACAGTTCAAATTCTGCTGTTTTTGCTTTAAGATCAAGGAAAGTATTGAAAATTCAATCGTGTATAAGCTTGGAAATAGGTGAAGAATGTGAAATGCCTGTTTGTTCCTTTTTCTTTTTTTCATTTTCTGGCAGCTCAAATAGAGAACTGTGGGATCGTTAGTCAGTAAATGACGGAAGAAATTGTACCTAATTCTTGTTTTACTTTGGCTATTCTGTATATTGAAACCTAACTTCTACTTAAGTTGCTTGGTTGACCCAAAAACAAAGGGTCTTCTGAGTGTCTACGTAACTTTAGCTGCCCTATAAATTGCATATTTATGGCTAAGTAACCGTTCTCTAATTTAAATACAATTATTTATACTGAGAATGAGCATCATGCCGTTGTAATCTCTGATTCCATTTCTTTATTTCTTGAAATTCTTGTATAGATGAAGAGGGCTGTTACTGGTAGTTGATGCCTTTGTAGTTTAGCTCAGAGGAAAACGGATGGCTACGAAGTTCCTGTTCTTTTCAGTTTTACTCTGTACAGCTCTGTTCTGGCTGGTGACTAGTGAGCCATATGAAGACAAACAAGCGCTTCTTGATTTCCTTGAGAATGTTAACCACTCCCGGTATCTGAATTGGGCTAGTATAACTTCTGCTTGCAGTTCTTGGACTGGAGTCACTTGTAATCATGACAAATCAAGAATTATAGCAATCAGGTTACCTGGAGTTGGATTCCACGGTTCGATACCTGTAAACACTCTTAGCCGCTTGTCTGCTCTTCAGATCTTGAGTTTAAGGTCTAATAGTTTTAGTGGTCCTTTACCTTCTGATTTTGCAAAACTTGGAAATCTTACTTCTATCTATCTTCAATCCAATAACTTTCAAGGTCCATTGCCTGCTGATTTTTCTGCCTGGAAAAGCCTTTCAGTTTTGAATTTGTCAAATAATGATTTTAGTGGGAGTATACCTTCTTCAATTTCGAACTTGACTCATTTGACTGCTCTGGTTCTCGCTAATAACTCGCTTTCTGGCAGTATTCCTGGTCTCAATCTCCCTAGTTTGCAAGTATTAGATCTATCCAACAATAACTTCACTGGAACTGTTCCAAAATCTCTTCAAAGATTTCCAGGTTCAGCTTTTGCTGGTAACCGTCTTTCTCCTGCGAATTCTTCACTTTCACTTCCTCCGGTTCCTCCTCCAAGTGTCCCACAAAAAAAGAAATCGTTTAAACTCCGTGAACCCGCAATACTTGGGATCATAATTGGAGGATGTGTTTTAGGTTTCTTGGTAGTAGCTGCTGTGATGATTATGTGCTATTCGAAGAAAGAGGGTAAAAGTGGGGTCACAGAGAAATCAGCCCAGAAAGAAGCTGCAGTCAGAAAGGGAGTTTCCAGCAGTCAGCATGGAGGTGGGAATCTTTCATTCTTTGAGGGTTGTAATCTTGCATTTGACCTTGAAGATCTGTTGAGAGCTTCAGCGGAAGTGCTTGGAAAGGGAACATTTGGCACTACATATAAGGCAGCTTTGGAGGATTCTACCACAGTTGTGGTGAAGAGATTGAAGGAGAGTGTGGGGAGAAAAGATTTTGAGCAGCAGATGGAGGTTGTTGGCAATATCAGGCACGAGAATGTGGCTCCACTTAGGGCATACTACTATTCCAAGGATGAGAAGCTCATGGTATATGATTTCTACAGCCAAGGGAGTGCATCTTTGATGCTGCATGGTATGTTAAGCACCGAAGTTGTACTACTCTTACTGTTTTATTCTTGAACTGATCCATATAGAACTGATTATCAGGACCAAACAGATAAGGTAGATCATTCTTAGCTATGATGTGTCTTGTGCATAGTATTTGAAATTGCTTCTAGGCTAATTCTAGTGTAACCAATTACCATTGAATGCATTAGGATGGAGGATAGCATCAAGAGAATAGAGTATCTGTGCTTGTCCCCTTGATAGTTTTCATCATCAATAGCTTATGGGACAGCATTAGTGGCAGTCATAACAAGTGCTACTTTTAGGCCAAGTTAAGGGCAACTTTTGTTTTGATTTGTCAAAATTCAAGAACATCAGGTTGCTTGAGTTCTTTGCTTTGGTGCCATAGTCAACTTTCATCATTGTTAGGTGGATAGTCTTTTAGTTGCACCTTCAAGTATTCCTATCATTATATCTGATGCACTCTGTAATTGCAGCAAAGAGGTCTGCTGATCGGATTCCTCTGGACTGGGAAACTCGACTACGAATTGCCATTGGTGCAGCTAGAGGCATTGCTCATATACATGGACAATCTGGGGGAAAGCTTGTCCACGGGAATATAAAATCCTCAAACATATTCCTCAACTCCCAAGGATTTGGTTGTATTTCTGATCTTGGCTTGACAACTATAATGAGTCCAATTGCTATGCCAATCATGCGAGCTGCTGGTTATCAACCTTCAGAAGTTACAGATTCGAGAAAAGTGTCTCAAGCCACAGATGTCTACAGCTTTGGCGTCCTATTGCTTGAGCTTCTCACTGGAAAGTCACCTACACATGCCACAGGTACTACCGAGCATGTCCACTTAGTCAGGTGGGTACATTCTGTCGTTCGTGAGGAGTGGACTGCTGAAGTATTCGATGTGGAGCTTTTGAGGTATCCAAATATAGAAGAAGAAATGGTAGAGATGTTACAAATAGGTTTGAGTTGTGTATCCAGAATGCCTGAGCAGAGACCAAAAATGGCAGAAGTAGTAAAGATGGTAGAGGGTATTAGGAGAGTGAATACGGAGACTCGACCATCCACTGAAGCTTCTACACCGAACCTGACACCACCGATGACTGAGATTGGGTCGTCTTCTGTTACACACTGATATTTCTTTGTAAGTTAGAGATTAGTTACTGTTCTATATGCTCAATTGTTTCATTGTTATTGACTTTGAAGACAAGGCTGGTAATTCTTTGAGTTTTTCCATTCAAACATTATTTCAGCTACCAAATTGAATAGAAATAATTACTCTCTCTACTTGATCTTCTCTTTAAGCTTGTTTTGTTTCAAATATCTGATTCAACCATTTTATTAACTCTAAGCTAATACAAGAAAATTACCAGTAATTAAATGCTAATATGGAAATGTTTGTACTTCAAAAGCATTGATTAGCTTCATCATTTATCGGAATATGACTTATATAAACATTCATTAATAATTTTGATATTCTAACCAAACAGGCAAAAAGCGTCAAGTACGTTTGAATTGTAATAGAATGAATTTGCACATGGTAGGTCAGACCTTAAATTGTTGGAAAACGTGAAAAAAGCTTCGAGTAACTTGTGCCTTCCATATTAAGCGATCAGCGATCCATTTTTTATTTTTGGAGAATTATGTGGTTGGATAGTCGTGTTGGTTATATTTTTTGCAAAGAATATTTAGAATAATGCTCATATCTGAATATACAAAATACAATGAAAAGTGAGTTATAAAATATGTTATGAGCTATTTTTCAAATTTGAAAATTATATGATCAAAAATTGATGTTCAAATAAAGTGAAAAATTATTTCAAAAAAAGTGAACACTTGTAAAAAAAAAAAAAAAAAAAACAAGGATTGAAGGAGATTTACTATCTATGAAATAACTATAGCAACGGAAACCAGCTCATCAACATGATGAAAGATACTACACAATTAAGATCTATGAAACTATAGCTACTTAATAATTATGATCTAAACTATAGTTATTCATGACAATTCCTCATATTTTTATTGCTACATATCTAAAAATGAGATATACATATAATTAAAGAAATACGTGTTTTGTATTAAATTGAATAAATTTTTATTTTCAATTTTAACCTTGTCCTTTTTTTAAAAAAAAAAACTTTGGGAGATTTCATTTGGAGGCAAATATATAATTTTATATTTCTTATTTCTTTTCATGAACAAACACAAATAATTGATTTTAAAAACTTGAGTTTTAAATAGTACTATACAAAATCGTCATATAAAGAAAAAGGAGTCCAAATGTACGAAAACAAAGAAAAAATGAGAACCAACACAATAGATAAAAACTTATAATTAGCCCACGCTTCGCACGGTCATAAATAATCTAATTAAGTTTATAAATCTTAATATTAAAATGACTAAAATACTCTAAAATTATTAAGCACTTTCCATATAAAAAATTTAGCATTATCATATTATCTCAAAAATATTGCAAAAATCCTAGTTATCTTCAAAAATATTTTTGGATTATAACATATTTCTTAATATAATTGACTTGTCAATAATGTTTGAACTTTCTAAATTGAATATTAAAATACCCACAACTTAAAGTCAATGTAATATACTTTTTATATTTTATATTATATTTATTTATATTATATTATATTACATTGAAAACATAAATTTTTTCACATTGAAGGATTGTTCCAGGAAACAGCCTCTCTACCTCTATGAGGTAGCGATAAAGTGTGCGTATATTCTATCCTTCCTATACTCCACTTGTGGAATTCTACTGGGTATGTTATTGTATATTTTTAAATTTTTATTTCAACATCTGAAGTTACAATTAGTTTTAATTTTTCAGCAAATGTCAATCACTAGAAAAATGTATAACAATTAATATTTAGAAAATTTTATTATTTCCTTGTAAAGTCATGACATTAGGTATGAAGTAAATTTTTATTCAAGATTTAAGTTAAACGATAGTAGAATTTTGTCTGATATTTTAAATTTTTGAATTAAATTACTTAAAGCTTATTATCCATCAATAAACTTATTGAAAACATGAGCCAAGGTATTATATTGCAACAAATGACAAATATTTTATCAATTCTGGAAGAACTTTCTCCAAGTTATATAATATGACATTGACTCTTTCATAAATAGTTAGACTCCCTTACTTTGAATATTGTTGGGATATATATGTTTTAGTAATCCAGGCCTAATAGCGTCGCCACATCGCACAAGTGCATAATTTAGCGAATAATATTTTGCTATTTTATTTTTTATTTTTTATTTTTTATTATTTATTTTTGTACTTATTAATTATTTCGATAATATGTCAAATATAATAAGTATATTAAATAATATACAAATAATAGCTAAAAATATGTGTTTATAAGGTATTGTCCATCTCTAAAAAGGTTTGGACGCACATGTACTTGTATGTTATTGAAGGGTGAGCTAGACATTGGATAGACCTCTGTGATGTTATTGAAGGGTGAAAAAAAGATTATATTGGTGATATTTTGACATATTGAGCAAGTATGTCCACTCTATAAATCTGTCTAGCGTAAGATAATACAAATCTTATTTTCATCAAGCAATTTTTGGCTAGAGTTTGAAGTACATTATACTCATTTAATGAAATAAAAATCTTTTTTTTTTCATTTTTTTTTCAATTCTGTATATTCACAGCTATTAATCTACAACGATCAATAAAATAAAATCTTTTTCTTACAACTTTCTTTCAATTATGTGTATTCACAGCTATTATCTCGGGAGAATCTATAAGTAGCCATTAGGATTCTTTGAGCTTCAGCTCCTAAAACCGTTTCTTTGGGTTGGCGTAATAAAAAATTGGTATGCCAATTACAATACCAGCAGCAAGACGTAGGGAGAATATAAATAGTAAGACAAGGAAAAGTAGGATAGAATAACTATCACCACTGACATATGAAGGCAGAGTTTGTAAATACAAAGCAGAATAAATAGGTATAAGGGTAGTTGGCAAGGAAGACCAAACAACGTGTCTTCAAACCGTATATTTGTTATCTTTGAGGCTTACTCAGTGATTTGTGTAAGTACTCTGTTCTCCGACGAACTTTCTTCTCTTTTCTTGATCAAACTCTGCCTGAATTTATCTGTAGCATAGACTCAAAATATCTATCAATAGAACTAACTGTAATCCCCATCTTTCTACAAACGTTAAGTGTACAATTACTTTTTCAGATAACTCACAAAATAACCTTCACAACAGCAATATACTTTTACTTTCTGGAAAAAAAAATAAATAATTATTTCAAATTAATATTCTATATACTAACTTCTAATTTATCAAATCAAACATATCACGCATTATAGTAATTTCTAGATTACATCCCAACATCATTAACCTCGTCTTTAAACTACTGAACACAAAGATAGCAGCAATAAAGATGGTATTTTTCTTCCGATAGCATCGAAATCAGGACCTATACAGGGAAACTAATTTTAGTAGAATTAACAAATTGATTATTTTAATCAAAAGTCAAATTTTTCATAATCGGAAAATAATTTTGAAAATACAAACCAAACAGGCACAACTTGGTGACATTATTAATTTGCACATGGTAGGCGCAGACTTCATGTAAACATTAGTCATTGCCGTGCCGTAAAGAAGGCTTCTATGCCCACGGCACTCTACCTGCTTTTCTCTTTTAAATTATCAAATTGCCTTGCATTATTTACCATAACAAATGAGCTGTCTGGTTACTGTAATATATGAAATCCACAAATGGCTAATGTCAATCTACCTTTAGGTGCAGAAACTTGATGTATAACTTGTTGGTTTCAAGTTTCAAGTTCCAACTATCAGCTACCAAACAATTTCATTTTATAAATTGGATAATTTACAATATTACACAACATAGCCAGATAAGGAGGAGGAGCAACAAGCTATATAAATGTATAGACAGACATAGTTAGAGAGATGAAACCGGCTCATATGAGGAAAAGTATAATACATCTGTTCTTTTTTCCTGTTTTTGTTCTTTGATGAGTAAATATTGATCACGTTCCTACATGGAATGATCCAATTGGCTCCCCACCCAGTTTGTTTGTTTGATGAAGTGCAAAACCGGCTTCCCCTTTCAAATAGCAAGACACACATTTGCAGAAATGGTAGTGAGCAGTTGATGTTCTTAGACCATTATATGCTAAGGATTAGTTCATTTCCGTGAGATTTTTGTTTTGACACCCGCTGAAATTGAAGGAGAAGAAAAAATCCAGTTCAGTGTAAGAGAATTTAGTAAAATTGTCTAATAAAACCCAACCACCATTGCAGAAAATGTCATGAGAAAAAGCCACTACCAACCTTCAACTTGCTCAAATTGAACTTCTTTGACGAGTTCAGAAGTTGCATTGTACTCAAACCTGCAAGATTAAGATAATGAAACAATAAACAGTCATATTAGGTATTTAAAAGGAAATGAAATTGACAAAAATTATCAAAGATAAGAGGAAGAAGAAAAGAAGCAGCGCATGTTATCAAAGACAACAAATATAACGAGCAGCAAGCATAATATTAGTCCTAAAATGCTACTCTGAACGTCAGACGAAATCTTCGCAAGTGAAATAAGTGAATATCATAATTTTTAGCATGAGTTTAAATAAGAAAAGAGAAACAGCAAGTAAAGACAATAAATAATCACGAGCAGCAATCGTTACATTAGTCCTAAATGCTACTTTGACACCCAGATGAAATCTTAGTGAAACAAGCATACATCATAATTTTTAGAATGTTTTCAAATAAGAAAGTATCAGTGATGAAAAGGAATACATTTTCCCAGAGGTGATACCATGAGAAAATACCAGGTTAGTCAACCTCTAATCACGTGTGACAACATAGCGCCAACCCTGCCCAACCCCATGGCCTTTTTCTGTTTCTGTTTCTAGAACTAGCAGGAACAGAGGATGTTTTGATGGGATATCAACTCCAGCTCTCTAAACCACTCCCTGAAATCTAAATGTCTCTTTAAGTTTATATAGTTGGAGTAACTTAGCCCCCGTAAACTCTCCTTACACATCTTTAGATTTGTTTAACTCCATATCCCTAACTTAGGCTTCATTGTATGGAGATACAAAACCTTTTTTGTATTTACTGCGTTTTAAAATATCTGCATTATTTGCATCTTCTTGATGCCATTTATGATATTGGTAACTTCATTATTTAAAAAACTAGTAATTTCAATCATTACATCACCTGCAACAATAAAGGAACAGCATTACTTGCTGCTCTGATTTAAGACTCTTTGCCTGAATCAGCTTCCCCATGCTTCGTCATCAAGAACTCAATATTTTATCCAACAAGTTATACAAAAGGGCCTTCCCCCACAGTTTTTCCAGAGGTAACAGATAATAATATCTTAGCATTTGAAAAACACAAGGTCAAAATGGAAGGTCGACAGCTAGAATCATCATATTTGCCACATTTAGCAGTTTAGAAGTGATATACCAATCACAATTGAGAGTATTCGTATAAAGATATGAGGGTAAGCAGTTATAGTGAATCATTCTCAAGCCACAGTATTGCTAGGAAATGAATAGGTCTGTCCTAAGGTCAAGACAGAAAATGTTCCAAGTCTATATATTTCTCTAATGTAGAAACTTTAACTGCATCAAACCCGCTTCTTTAATAACTAAGCGTCTATGACAATAACTGGAAATATGTGTTTAGTGCAGCTCAAAATTTATCAAGTTCAGAAGTACAACTTAACAATCTTTTTGAAGATACAACTTAAAAAACAACTTGGACTAAAAAAGATGAATAAGAAAATGGCAATGCACTATTCAAATTACCTATTCGAGAAGAGAACATCGAGCTCATAGTCGGATTGACTCTTGGTAGCATCTACTAAGATTGTTACTATTTCTGTCTTCCGAGTACTGGCCATGAGCAGATCATACTCAGTCGGTATGATAATTGCGAGGAAATTATCACTTAATTCACTCAGGCAAAGCTTCTCAACAGCTGCAAGGGCAATCCGCCGTTTAAGTGCGCCATTTTCTGGGTCTACAATGTAAATGGCAAAATCAGTTACTAGGAGAATGCGTCGCTTCATCTTCCCTGTGCTAGTAAACTTCAGAACAGTGTCTGCGAATAGAACCTTTTTGTCACCTGCAAAAGATAGACACATCAACATATTCTAGAGATAAGGGCTATAGTTTTCATTTTCTCTGTCTGGGATGGGGGCTGTTCTCACCTTTACAAGAAAGTTTGTGCTTTATATTTGTTCACATGTTCAGTTTAGATTGGGACACAGTGTTTTCATCTTTGAGCTTCCAAAAGATGTATCATCAAAATCCAACAAATTCAACAAAGATAACATAGACATATCCAAGTAAACATACACGACAGCCTTGAATTTCATCTCCTATCGCAGCAGTTGTCTCGAAAGTCTAGACAACTTCTACCAAGATGGAAATTTTTGACAGCCTTCTAAAGTAGATCACATATTCAAACATGACGCACATAAACACTGAGATGTGAAAGAAATAGAGGTTGCAAGAGCAAGAAGATACTGTGTTCACAAATTTACTACTCCTTCGCTAAATAAGAAATGCATAATTGAGGATCGGGAATGAAAATTAATCTGAAAAAACAAATGCTCAAAACAACAGTGGCATGCTTAACTTGAATACTTTCACCGGAGGCTACTACTACAAGGAAGAATCTGGAAAACAAGAATTATCTTCCTACGCATCAGATGCTACTTATGCAGTGCAAAATTCAGAAGATGTCATCCACCTTTTCTTGCATTACCTTGCGCTAGTTATATATGGAACATACTGCATCTTTTTTGGAGTTTATTGGATAATTGCCACAATCCTTAAGAAAGCCTATATCAGCTGGGTCGTTGAAAAAGTTGTCAAAAAACTAGCAAACCATTCCAGACAGGCATGGAAGCCAAATGCTTTTGGGCCTTTATTTTACTGGTGTAATCTCGATAGTGTTGATGATTTAAATCGGTTTTTTGGATTTTGCCAGCTCTATTAACTATGTATAAGAGCTGTTTCAGGCTTTTGTATGCTAAATTTTGATTTCACCATCCATTAAAAAGAGTAAGAACTCCAGATACACAAGCAGCAAAGTGCAGAAGGCAAAAGAAGAATCCAAGTTGTTAACAGAGAATGGGCCATATATGCAGTACAGGTCAGATCAAATCAAAGATAAAAACACAAATTTAACACATTAGCAGTAGAAACCCTAAAAAATTTAAATGAAAGAAGCTCAGAATACCTTGTTTTTTGAGAATCTTCATGAGATAAGGTCGAGAAGGGACGTCAAGATAATCGCCGAGATAATCTCTATGAATAGAAGCTTTTCTACGGACTTTGAATCCCATGAAAGGCTCTTTATCTTCCGTGAAGTTGTTGTCGGAGGGCTTCAACTTCAAAGTCCCACCGACTCCATCCTCGTCGGGAATCGCCTCTTCATCGAAACGAACCCTTTGTGCTTGAGTTTCCCCCCTATTTGATAGATAACGTGACATCGCCGGAGATGTTGAGGGGGAAACGCCGGAGAAGAAATGGTTCGCGGTAGTGCCAATGAATAAAAGTTTGATTTTGTTGATGCACAGCTGGCGTCCATTGTTACATCGCCTGATTCGCCAGTTAGGGGCCCACTCTTTCTTTATTAAAAAAGGTCAAAACTACTCTGGAATTATTAGAAATAAATCAGGTGTTGACGCCTAATTTTAAACTAACACTTTAAAAATTTTTTACTTTTTATGATAATATTTTAAAATAATTTAAAATATTTTTTGAATAACTTTAATTTAATTTTGATAATTATTTTTATTTTTTTAAAAAAATATTAATTAGAATTTGATTTATTTAATTTTAATATAATTTAGCAATTTATTTTTTTTGCTCGAATATACTTATACGCGTATGTTTTATTGGTCCATAATTTGGATCCATATCTTTCTAGTTAGGTTTTGACCTGGAATGTATATATAATTAGATGTAAATGAATAATATTTAGATTAGAATTTAATAATTTTTTTTAATTAAAAATTTCATCGATTTCACTATTCATTATTTCCTTAGACGACGGAAGCTCGCCGAAGCTTGGACCAGCAACTATCTTCCACTTCGTCAAACCACCAAAACCAGTCCCCAAATAACCAATATTACACCACGGCAAGACCACCACTATGGCAGCCCAAACACAGTCCCAAAACCACCTGAAATCAGCCACCAAACTCCCCATGGAAACCAACAAAATCAGCCCCAAAACGGCCCCTGTATGCACATCATTTTCAGCCCCTTAGAAAATGTTTGTTGATTTCCCGGTCGTTCTTAACTTCACAAAGCTTCAGTCAAAACCTTGTTGGTCGATTTAGAAACTAGAACGTTTGGATTTTTGGGTCGAAGAATTTGTGTGCGAATTACGTTGTGGTGTAGAAGCTTCGTCAAGCTCGTCGTCATCCCAGTCGCTACTCCAAAAAAGGTATTGTCTCCTTCCTTCCCGCTTCGTTTAGTTAAATCTCTGTATAATGGAATCGTTACACATTTGTCTCTGTCTGTGAAGTAGCAATTGGCTATTTCATTCCAATTGACTGTTGAAAGTTATAGTTGGGTGTATTTTCATTCGATTTTCCTTGTTATCCAGTTGTAGTGTCTTTGTGGATTGTGATTGTCATTCATATTTTAACTCTTTTTTCTTAGTCGAAATTTTAGTCTGATAAATAGTTTATCGATTTTGGTATGGGGCTGGGCTGTTGGCAGTCTCAAGTTGGGACGCCCTGTCAAGTTCTGACCAAGAAAAATGCTTATGTTGCAGTATATTGACTGAGGTGCTGTCGTTGTCGTTTTTCTTTCACTGTAAATAGCCAAAAATCCAAACTAATGTTTTGCTCCTTAAATTCATGTTGTGATGGTCAAGTTTCAACCTTTTAGTTCGTTAGGTGACAACTTTGTTTTCCTTAAAGGATTATCTGCTTGTCTTTCACAAGTATTAATAAGATTGTCTACATTTGTTTTGTTGTATCTTGCCTGGAGTGTGAAGTCCTTTGGTCATAAATGACAGTACATATCTCTATTATGTTTGAAATGGTTAAAAGTGCTGAAAGCATGTCTTAGATCACTGTTCTTGGAGTCTTATGTGAAGAACTAGTTGTTTAAGGGTCTCAAATGGTCGTTCTTTCTTGTTTTCGCATTCCAGCAGTTATATCCTTAACGCCGGTTTAAGTTCTTGACAAAATGGCGTAGAACACATGAGTTGTGATGTTTTCTTCCCTGTTTTCATGAAAATGACTTCGAATCCATGAAAATGGTGTCACACTTTTAATAGTCGAACACAAATGCTGGCTTCTAATGTACATTTTTTCCTTTTCTGTTTAAGACTGGGTTTGGTTGTTTTTCCCTCTTTGTTTTGTATTTATGTCAATAGTTTAAGTTATTTACATCTCTCTTCCTAGATTTTTTCTTCATGTTAGACAAGTTTGAGAAGCTAAGCTTCTTTGTTCAAATGTATATTGTTTGTGTTTATGTTAATTGTATTTCGGGAAACTGAACAACCTGTGAATCTCAGTCCATGCTTAGCACAATTTGTTTATCAGTGTTGTGAAGTCGCAATCCTGTTTGCTATGATATCGAGTTTATCTTGATTTTTGCCACCTTAGTCTCTATTTTTGCATGAAAGGTGAGTTTATCTTGAGAGTCAAACATGTGATAATTTTGTGGGGATAGGAGTAAAGTTTGGATTAGAAATCTCATCTTTTATGTGTAGGTCACATAGTCAGCTGTTTAAACACACAAAAAATGTTTTGTGATTGCGCTTCCAGTCCGCATTAAGATCAAAATCTTCTATTTTAGAAATTTTTGCTTCCATTTAATCTGAAAATCTGACTTGTTAAGCTTGGGAATGCCCTCACAGTTTGTGCATTTGTTGTTTCATTTTTTTTCTTGTCTGGTTTGTATTCAAGATAGCTGCGCGCTTCTATTTTTCATTACTTAACTCTATTTGGCATTGAACAAAGGATTGGAACCGAGATAGCTAGCTGCATGCTTCTATTTTTTATCACTTAACACTTTTTGGCATTGAACAAAAGGTTGGAACTAGCCTTCAGTTATTCATTCTTGAATTCATGTCAGAAGTTCATTTTCTTAAAGCCATGTCTGTCGCTAGTTATGTTCTCTGCTTCTGGTTTTGGAAAGAAATGTCTAACTGCTGAAATGATCTTATAATGCATGTGTTTTGTCTTAGAGTTTCTTCCTGGGCTATTTGGTGTTCATAACTTAAGGTTAAAAGTTTTTCCTGGCTGCTGCCTGTGTTTTTGACTGCTGAATGGTAACCAAATCTCTTGAAATAATTGTTATCTTATACAAGTACGCTGCCTGAAGGTTATTATTGTTGGGTTTTGATATTGGTGCTAAAAGGGTTGAGGGGGAAAGGACCCCTCGCGCCGTCGTCGTCGTCGCTTGCTCGGCTTCGGCTTCAGCTTCAGCTTCGGCTTCGGCTTCGGCTTCGGTCAAATGATCTGATTGATTGATAATCTTTTTGAACAAAAATTCTTTTAATTTTAATTAATTAATTAATTTCAGATCTTGACCCGTTAGTGACCCGGATCCGCGTGTCCGACCCGCATTTCTTTCCCGGATTAATTTAAATTTCCCTCCATTTTTCAACAGAAGGTTGCAACCTTTTTAGAAAGTTGCAAACCTTTCAGAAGAGTTGCAAAACGTTTCCCAAATCAGGCTATATATTGCCGTTGATTCTCAGAATTGTTCATTACGAAAAATATCTGAAATTCCTTTTCTTCTTCCTTTCCTTCTTTCCTGCAATTCTTAAAATTCTCGTGTGATATACTGCCTTC
>DF363783.1:13817-31935 GCA_000787875.1 Solanum virginianum | reverse complement strand
AGTCTCCATCTCCAATCTTTATCAAGCTATTCTCCAAAGCTAAGGTATGTGAGTTTCTTTCATGGGTTCCTCTCACCCATGATACCCAAGCTTCCTTATATCCTAAATTGCATGATTTAAAGTTTATTTACTCATGGATCTTATGTATTATGAATTTCACTGCACACTTAGTTGGGGTTTTATAAAATTATGGTTGTTTTTTTAGCATGTTTTGATATGTGAATCTAAGATCTATTATGGAATTTGATAAAGGGTTTTGATGTATATTGCTTGAGTTTGTTACCAAGTATCTATTAATGGTTTTACAATGAATTTTCTTGCGTGATTTCACTCTTGAATTGCATGGTTTCGTAATAGTACTACACACCACCAAGTATTTAATAAAATGTCCTGTTATGATTTCTTGAGGAATTGAAGGTCCAATGCAAGTGTTATGAGATAAATGACTTTATGACGATGAAAGAAATGTATGTATATAACGAAGAAATGAATTTAGGTATATGATGATGAAATGAATGTATGTATCTGATATTATCTCTATAGTGTTGGGGATGACCAAGCCTCACTCGGGGAGTGGTATGCCTGGGTAACCTTGTTGAGGGGTTTGTACCTCGATCGCCTTACTGGGAGGTGGCAGTCCTGTGCAACCTTATTGGGGGTGCAGGGTTTGTACCTTGATAACCTTGTTGTGGGGGGTTTGTACCTCATCAACCTTGTTGGGGGGTTTTCACCTCATCAACCTCATAAAGGGGTTTGTACCTCATACGCCTATCCAAGGAGGAGGTAGGCCTTGGATTTCACTAATAATGGTCACTGCTTACACTTATATTATGTTCTACATAAGCATGATTTTACTTCAAGCATCATTCATACCTGTCATATTTCTATATGCTATCTATTGCCTAATTATGCATTTTGATTATGTTGCTTATCTCTTGTTACATTGCATCCTACAAAGACATACTAATGCATACTCTATGCTTACATAATGTCACCATGTAGAAAATGAAGCCCCCCACTTGAGCATCTCCGTCCACGTAGCTAGTACAATTTTACTCAAGCTTGTTGGTGAGTCCTCCATTCAGAGGACGTTACTTATGATCTCTTGTTATGTTATAAAACCACATTTCTTTTATGTAAATGTTGACTAAGAGGGTAAGCATGGTTGCTTGTCTTGGCCTCCGCTTTTATCTATGTATTGGAGGTGTTGTTGGATATGTCATGTGTAATTTTATGAGCTTGACTCTCTTTTGACTCTTATTGTTATGATATGAATGATGTACCTTAACCCCGGTTATCCCTATTTCTACTCTTATGTTGCTATTTTATTGCTTTTGTGATCAAGGATGTGTAATGATGCACTAAGAGGCTTGCTTAGGGTCCCTTCGGGTTCCTCTTGCACTGTGTCACATCTAGGACCTTGGCTTGGGCTGTGAAAAACTTGGTATCAGAGCACTAGGTTGTTAGATCCTTAGAGGCTAACACAACGCATTGATTAGTGTCTTGTTCATGGTTATGTTGTGCACCAGCCCTTTGAGCAAGAGGCTATGAGGCATTTAGGAAAATGTTTCCCTTCTTCTTACTCTATGTCCTGCTATAGAAGTTTAGGTAAGATTTTTCCCCTAACGATTGTCCTTTTCTATGCTAGATCATCCCTAACATAAGAGGAAGAAGAGCCCGCATACCCGAGTGGCAATCGGCTACTGGAGAGCTTCGGGATGCTCTCACTTTGCTTGCACAAGTTGTGGCTTACCAAGCCAACTAAAGGGCCCAAGCCCCTCATGCTCCTACACCAGCTTCTCGGGTGGGAGACTTCATAAGGATAAATCCCCCAGAATTCTATGGGTCTAAGGTAGATAAGGACCCTCAAGAGTTTATTGACGAGGTCTACAAGATTTTAGCTATCATAGGTGTGAGGTCGGAAGATAAGGCAGTGTTGGCAGCCTACCAACTAAAAGGGGTGGCACAAATATGGTACAATCAATGGAAGGAAGAGAAGGGAGTCAACTATATGGTGCTTTGGGAGGAGTTGAAGGTGGCTTTCCTTAATCGATTATTCCCTCTTGAACACGGGAAGCTAAGTTCATGGAATTTATGAACTTGAAACATGGATCAATGAGTGTGAGGGAGTATGCACTCAAGTTCAACCAACTTTCAAAATATGCTCCATACTTGGTGGTCGACTCAAGGTCTAGGATGAACAAATTTGTGATGGATGCTTCCAACTTGGTAAGTGAGGAGTGCCGATCCACCATGTTGACTAGTAATATGGATTTGTCCCATTTGATGACCTATGCCAAGCAAATGGAGGAGAAAGAGTTGAGGAAGAGGAGGAGTCATGAGGCCTATAGGACCCGCTTTGATGGTAAGTTCTATAAGGGTGGTCAGTTCTATCAAGGCCAAGGGTCTTCTCATGCATCTAATAAGAGGGTTACCAATAATTTCCCAGGGTCCCAAGTTGTTGGGGGTGTGGTTCCTAATAGTGGATGTCCAAAATATGGTAGGGGACATAGTGGCCCATGTTTGAGGGTTTCTAATGCTTGTTATGGTTGTGGGTTAGTTGGGCATAAGGTGATGGATTGCCCTCGAAATCGCAACAAGGGTAAGGAGGTTCGTCCACAAGGTGCTAATGAAGTTCCTTTAAAAAGAGGTGGCCGACAAGATGGTGCCCCAAGGCATAATTAGTTTTATGCTTTGTATGGGAGGCAAGGGGTTGATGAGGTGCCCGATGTTGTCATTGGTATGTTGAAAATTTTTGATTTTGATGTGTATACATTTATTGATTTGGGTGCTACTCTTTCTTTTGTTACCTACTTTGTTGCCAAAAAGTTTTGTGTTGAGCCTAAATTATTGCATGAGTCATATGAGGTATCTACTCCTATTGGTACATCTACTGTTGCTAGGAAGGTCTATAGAAATTATCCTATTTGCATCTTGCTTAAGATATTGCCTTGTAATCTTGTTGAGTTGGAAATGATTGATTTTAATGTCATTCTTGGGATGGATTTGTTGCATGTATACTATGCTTCTATTGATTATAGAACCTGTAGGGTCAAATTCCAATTCCCAAATGAACCCGTCCTTGAGTGGAAAAGTCATGATTTGGTGGTCAAGGTTAGGTTCATCTCATACATTAAAGCCCGTATGTTGATCTCTAAGGGGTTTCCTTGTGAGGGTTAGGGATGTGGAGTCCAAAGTCCTTCCCGTAGAGTTGGTTTTGGTTGTAGATAAGTTTCTTGATGTCTTTCCAAATGACCTTCCCGGTGTTCCTCCTGAAAGGAAAATAGATTTGGTATAGACCTCCTCCCCAATACTCAACCCGTTTTTATTCTCCTTTACCGTATGGCCCTGACGGAGTTAAAGGAGTTGAAGGAACAATTAAGGTATTTGTTGGAGAAGGGTTTTATTAGGCCTAGCCAATGACCTTGGGGTGCACCAGTGTTGTTTGTGAAGAATAAGGATGGGTCTCTTGAAATGTGTATTGACTACTGGAAACTTAAAAGAGTCACTATCAAGAATAAGTATCCTTTCCCAAGGATTGATGATTTGTTTGACCAATTACAAAGGGCTAGCCACTTCTCTAAGATTGATCTCCGGTCCGGGTATCATCAAGTGAAGGTGAGGGAGTGTGACATTCCTAAGATGGCTTTCTGGACTAGGTATGGGCATTATGAGTTTGTTGTGCTGTCTTTTGGGTTATCAAATGCACTAGCCATCTTCATGGATCTAATCAATAAGATCTTTAAACCCTACCATGATTCATTTGTTGTGGTATTCATTGATGATATTTTGATCTATTCTCGTGGTGAGGAGGAGCATAGGGCTAATTTGAGGGTTGTGTTGCAATGATTGAGGGAATAGAAGTTATATGCTAAGTATGAGGAGTGTGAATTTTGGTTGAGGGAGGTTGCCTTCCTAGTTCATGTGGTGTCATCCGCTCCTATATTGTCACTACCGGATGGGCTAGAGGGGTTTGTTGTGTATTGTGATGCTTCTAGAGTTGGTTTAGGTTGTGTTCTAAAGCAAAATGGTAAGGTCATAGCCTATGCTTCTAGGCAACTCAAAGTGCATAAAAAGAACTATCCTACTCATGATCTTAAATTGGCCATCATGGTGTTTGCCTTGAAAATTTGGTGTCATTATTTGTATGTGGTACATATGGATGTGTTCACCAATTAAGAGTCTCCAATATGTCTTCACTCAAAAAGATCTCAATATGAGACAAAGAAGATGGCTAGAACTTCTTAAGAATTATGATATGAGTGTGCATTATCATCTCGGTAAGGCTAATGTGGTGGCAAATGCTTTGAGTAGGGTGTCTATGTAGCATAGCTCATGTTGATGGTGGTGATACAGAGGTGGCTAGGGAGGTGTAACAGTTGGCTAAATTGGGAGTTAGGTTGGAAGAGGTTGGTAATAGTGTTGTTTGTTATTAATGGTTCTAATTCTTCGTTGGTTGATGAGGTGATACAAAGCAAGATCTTGATCCCTCCTTCGTAGAGTTGAAGGCCTTGGTGAAAGAGGGCAAGGTGGAGGTTTTCTCCCAAGGGGAAGATGGTGCCCTTAGGTACCAAGGTAGGTTGTGTGTGCCTTGTGTTGATGGTTTGAGGGAGAAAATCCTTGTTGAGATCCATAATTCTTCTTATTTTATCCACCCTGGTTCCACCAAAATGTATATAGATTTGAGGGATGTGTATTGGTGGGGAGGTATAAAGAGAGACATTGCAAAATTTGTTTTCGGTTGTCATAGTTGTCAACAAGTTAAAAGCCAAACATCAAAGGTAGGGTGGCCTAACCCAAGGCATAGAGATTCCTACTTGGAAGTGGGAGGTAATTAATATGGATTTTCTAGTTGGGTTGCCTAAGACTACAAAGGGTTTTGATTCCATTTGGGTTGTGGTTGAGGGGATGACAAAATCGGCTCACTTTCTACTGGTTATGATCACATATAGGGCTGAAGATTATGCTAGGTTATTGATAGGATGACAAAATTGGCTCATTTTCTACCGATTAAGACCACCTATGGGGCTGAAGATTATGCTAGGTTATACATTCATGACTTTGTGAGCTTGCATGGTGTTCCTTTGTCCATCATATCGGATCATGGTGCTCAATTTACTTCACACTTTTGGAGTCCTTTCAAAGAGGTCTTGGTACAAGAGTTAAACTTAGTATGACCTTTCGCTCTCAAATGGATGACCAAGCCAAAAGAACTATCCAAACACTTGAGGATATTCTTAAGGCTTGTGTATTGTAGCTTAAGGGTAGTTGGGATGATCATCTTTCATTGATTGAGTATGCATACAACAATAGCTATCATTCTAGCATCGGTATGACGCCTTTTGAGGCTCTCTATGGTAGGCATTGCAGATCCACAAGTTGGGTGGTTTGACATTTGTGAGGTAGCTTTGTTGGGACCATATCTAGTTATAGAGGCTCTTGGGAAGGATATCATGATTAGAGAAAGGTTGAAGACGGCCCAAAGTCGCCAAAATTTCTATGCCAATGTGAGGAGAAAAGATCTTGAATTCAAAGTTGGTGATTGGGTTTATTTGAAGGTGTCACCCATGAAGGGTGTGGCTCGTTTTGGTAAGAAGGGAAAGTTAAGATCTAGATATGTGGGTCCTTGTAGGGTGGTGAGAAGGGTTGGTAAGATGGCCTACGAGTTGGAATTTCCTAGAGAAATGGAAATGGTTCATCTGATCTTCCATGTGTCTATGTTGAGGAAGTGTGTGAGTGATCCTAATGCTATTGTGACTCTTGATGTTTTGAGGGTAGTTGAGGACAACTTGACATATGAAGAGGTTCCAATAGAGATCTTGGATAGGCTAGTGAAAAGGTTGAGGAACAATGAAGTTGCTTCCGCTAAGGTCCTTTGGAGGAACCAACATGTCGAAGGTGCTACTTTGGAGGCCGAAGCAGATATGCAAAAGAGATACCCTTATCTTTTGCACTCCACTCAAGCCTAAGGTATAAATCTATGTCCCCTATGTGATTTCAGGTCCAAGTTCATCCCATGACATTTGTATACATTCATGTTTAAATTGACAAATTCATGATAATTTTACACTTATGTTGGGATTTTTGAAATGATGGTTAAGTGCATTGTTGCATCCTTATATGGGCTAAAATTGTCATGTTTGCATCTCTCATATATATTGCTTTGATATTCAGGGAAGAATGTTCCCAAGGGGGAGATAATGAAACGACCCCAAAAAGTGCCCGAAAATATGCATCGAAAGTGCCCGGAATCATAATTTCCATATACCTTAATATCCGTGTGTGATATTGAAAATCTGACTTCATATTCTTTTTGAGGGGGTCAAATTGAGTGGGAAATGGGTCTAACCCCAATTTTAGAACAAATGAATCACAATTTCATTTTCCCAAAAATCAAATTCCGGAGAGGTTTCGCGCCCCTGGTGGGATGCGCCATAGTATATTTTTTGGGCAGTTTTTCAAGTCCAGTCCAAGGTTTTTAAGTCTTGGGCCTAAGTGTTCCCAAATGTGAAAATACCTATACTTAGCCATATTTGACCCCCATATCATTCAAAACATTCCCCAATACTCATTCAAACATATAGCCAAATAATTTACTCCTAAACTCAAGTTTTAAAAATCATCCAGATCTGAAGGTTCTCATTCAAGCTTCAAGTCTCCATCTCCAATCTTCATCAAGCTATTTCTCTAAAGCTAAGTTATGTGAGTTTCTTTCATGGGTTCCTTTCACCCATGATAGCCAAGCTTCCTCTTACCCTAAATTGCATGATTTAAAGTTGATTTACTCATGGATCTTATGTATTATGAATTTCACTACACACTAAGTTGGGGTTTCATGAAATTATGGTTGTTTTATCATGTTTTGAACTATGAATCTAAGATCTATTGTGGGATTTGATGAAAGGTTTTAGTGTATATTGTTTGAGGGTGTTACTAAGTATCTATTGATGGTTTTACAATGAATTTTCTTGCATGATTTTATGCTAATGCTACACACCCTCCAAGTGTTTGATAAAATGTCCAATTATGATTTCTTAAGGAACTAAAGGTCCAATGCATGTCATATGAGATGAATGACTTTATGATGATGAAAGGAATATATATATATATATATATATATATGATGAAAGGAATGTATGTATATGATGTTATCTCTATAGTGTTGGGGATGACCAAGCCTCACTCGGGAGGTTATAGTCTCGGGTAACCTTATTGAGGGGTTTGTACCTCGGTCGCGTCGCTCGGGAGGTTGCAGGCCCATGCAACCTTGTCGGGTCGATTGTACCTTGATAACTTTGTTACGGGGTTTGTACCTTATCAACCTTGTTGAGGGGTTTGTACCTCATCAACCGCATAAAAGGGTTTATACCTCATGTGCCTCTCTAAGGAGGTGGTAGACCTTGGACTGCCCTAATAATGGTCACTCCTTACACTCGTATTATGTTCTATATAAGCATTATTTTACTTCAAGCATCATTCATACATGCCATATGACTATATGCTCATCTATTGCCTTATTATGCATTTTGGTTATGTTGCTTATCTTTTCTTACATTGCATCCTACATACTTAGTATATTTAAACATACTAATGCATACTCTATGCCTACATGATGTCACCATATAGAAAATAGAGCCCCGCTTGTGCATCTCCATCCACGTGGCTAGTACGATTTCACTCAAGCATGTTGGTGAGTCCTCCATTCTGAGGATGTTGCTTAAGATCTCTTGTTATGTTCTAAAACTACCTTTCTTTTATGTAAATGTTCACTATGAGGATGAGCCCAGTTGCTTTTCTTGGTCTTCACTCTTATTTGTGTATTAGAGGTGTTGTTGGACATGTAATGTGTAATGTTATGAGCTTGACTCTCTCTTGACTCTTGTTGTTATGATATGAGTGATATCCCTTAGCCCCGGTTATCCCTATTTCCACTCTTATGTTGCTATTTTATTACTTCTGCGATCAAGGATGTGTAATAATGTGCTAAGAGGATTGCTTGGGGTCCCTTCGAGTTCCCCTAGCACCGTGTGATGTCTAGGCCCTAGGCTTGGGTCGTTATAGATGCTTATTATTTATTTCATCTAGATTCTAGAGTCAGGTCTTAGATGTGCTTTTATTCTATTTCAAGCTAGGCATGGATCTGTCATTGCCACTACATAGTCATGTGGTTAGAGGCTTTGTAGACTAGATTATGAGTTATTGATTTAATAGAGTTTTGGTTAGTTTCTTTCGTACTATTCTTGTGGTTAGATTGGTTATCTTATGACCTTTATCTATAAAGATTTGATTGTCATATTCCTGTTGAGTTATTTTTGATTGTTTATGTCTTTTGCTATTAGATTGTGATTAGATGAATGTGATGAGGCCAAGTGATTCGCTTGGGGACTTGCAACAATTTCTAAGTGTTGGCCACGCCAAGGGTACCCTCATGGGGCATGACAAACTTGGTATCAGAGAATAGAGTTCAAGTGTCCTAGGGTGTCTAAGAAGCATAGGACTTATTGATGGTTGTGAAAGGCCCCACCTCTATAAATGAGGGACAATTGACATTTAAGAAAAGTTTCCTTTCTTTTAGATTCTGAATCGTGCAATAGAGCTATTCTCTAAGAAACCTATGATGACCGTGCATTGCTTTAAACTTTTTGACTATGCCTCGGCTACAAGGTGATGGAGACAATAATGTCCAGACCCTTGTCGAAGAGTTTTGATGTGCTGTCAAAATACAACACTTTTGATTCTTTAAACTTGGAATTTTCTATGTTCTTAATATGATGTTGGTCGATGTTATGTGTTTTTGTGTTATATTTGCAGGATTTCGGGATTGGCCTTGATTTTGGAAAAAAACTATAGAAGTTTCTGATTTTGGATGCAACATGAGACCCTTTATGGGCCATAAATCATTCTACGGATCATGAAGAAGTTTCGTGGACAATTCTCATGAGGGTTGATTTTCTAAAGTTGGTTTTATGTACATGCAGACGGGTCATCAAATAATTTACGAGTTTGTCATGACCCAAGCCTAGGGACTAGATGTGACATAGCAAATGGGAACCCGAAGGAACCCAAAAAAGCCTCTTGGCATATCAATCACACATCCTTGGTGCCGAAGCAAAGTAAACATCAACAAAATATATAATAAAAAGGGAAACTGGACTAAGGGGAAATCTAGATATTCATAAAAGCATAAAAGAGTCAAGCTCATAGCATAAGTACATCATAATATCCAACAACACCTCTAACATGGAATGGGGCAGGGGCCAAGACACTTTCCGGGCTAACCCTCATATTAACAAGTGTTCAACATAAAGAAGTCTCAAGATAGCAAAAGTAATGTAGATAGTGTCCTCGGACTACAGGAGTCACCAAAGGTTATCTCCGAAGTATCAAATAGACACGTCAAGGATGTTCAAAAGGTGCTCCGATTCCGACATGGTAACATCATGTAGGCATAGATTATATGTAAGTACGTTTGGATATACTCAGTATGCGAGATGCAATGCAACAAGACATAAGCTGATATGGTCAAAATGCATAATCATAAGCAAAAGACATATAATCTCAATATGGCATGCTTGATCAATGCTCATACAAAAACATGACTTGTAAATCATTTGTCTTACACAATATACAATATACACATGTGTGGGAAGTGATGTCAACTGATATAGACCAAGTAGCTAGAACTTGGAATCTAAGGCATGAAACCCCCTCGGTAAGGTGGAACGGGCATCACACCTCCCAACTAGGTGTGGTCTACTTGCCAAGGAAAACCATACATGATAACATGACTAGATGAATCCACTAGTATAGCAAGAATAATAATCATAATCCTATGGTGGCACATAGTCTAGAGACAAAAGACTTTATTTAAGGACGCCTTGAGTCGAGCTCGCATCTTAAGCCTCATTCGATGCTAAGTCAAATCACACAGAATACTTGAAATGATCATAACTTATATTAACTTGTAAGAAACATGAAAACATGACATGAGTAGCTCTTGTAACATGCTTGATCTCTAGTTGTGAGACTAACTTGAAACATGAGAGTGGATCAATGATCCACTCGTGAACCCTTGCTTTAACATGAATGGCTCATAAGAGATAAAAACCTTAAAATATGGCTTATTTTGTAACTTTAAAATCATAGATAATTTTCATGAATTCAATACATACGTGAAAGCCCTTAATCATTATATACTCGCTTGACTTGTAAATCATGAAATAGATCATCAATAACTTGGAAATTCTTGACTTGACATTTTATCAAACACATGGTGGACTCATGATACTAGTTCAAAATCATGCAATTCAAGAATGAAATAAGATGAGAAAACTTAATGCAAATCAACCTACCAACATGCAGTAAAACCCTCATGTAGGGCACCTTGAAATCCATCATCAAAACACATAATGGATCATAGTTTCATAGCTCAAAACATGCATATTCTCAATAGACAAAGATAAACTCATAGTGTAAGATTAAAATAGATACTCATGCATAAACAATACTTTGATAAAACCCCAACGTAATTCATGCTTATATTTCATAATAAGAGATACCCATAATTAATAAAATATGAAATCACACAATTTTCATAAAAAGGAAGATTGGGCTCCATGGATTAAAGAATCCAATGGATGAAACCCACATACCTCAAACATGGGTTTTCTTGAGATGAGCTGGAAGGAGACTTAGATCTTGAAGTGAATCCTTGAGTTCTAAAGTAAAGCTTGAAATCCTTGAATTTGGAATGAGATATTTGGTTAATTTTGGAGAGGTTTATTAGAGATTTTTGAGTGATATAAAGTTGAAAAATGGCTAAGTATGAGTGATTTCATGCTTTAGTGGGCATGGGGCTATGACCCCAATGCCCTTGGCCGAAATAGAAAAACCAAGGAAACACTTACACTGGTTCGTGTCCTTGGTGTGACACAGAACAATTGGTAGAAAATATTTGTACTGCTCTGCGCCCTAGGTACATCGCAGCCTGGGCGCGGACAAACACTATTTCTCAATAATTAGTGAAAAATAATTTTTGCTAAAGGTCCTCTAAAATTTGGTTTTACCACCTCCCACTCAATTTTTCCCCTGATCGAGAATATGAAGTCGGTTTTTTGATAGCATGCACAAAGTTTGCGATATATGGAAATTATGATTATGGGCATTCTGAAGCACATTTTTGGAGCGTTTCAATATCTCCCCCTTGGGAACATTCATCCCCGAATATCAAAAAAATATGCAAAGAGAAGTAATTATGAGGATTTCAGCCTAACATGAATGGAACAAATGCACTTAAACATCATTTTCAAAAATCTTAACATGAATGCCAAAAATCTTAACATGAATGTCAAAAATCACCATAAACTTGTCACCATGAACATGAATGCATGCAAAATGACATAAGGGCTGAAACTTAAGATTTGAAATCATATAGAGGACTTAGATTAGTCCTTTAGATTTAGTAGAGTGGAAGACATATGGTTATTGCTTTTTCATGTCCATCTCGGCTTCCTATGTGACACTTTCAACTTGTTGATTTCTCCAAAGGACCTTAACGAAAGTTGCATCTTTGTTTCTCAACCGTTTTACTTGTCCTTCCACCGAGACCTCCTTATAGTTCAAATTATCTTATACAACATCCACAACATCCAAGGGCACTATAACACTTGCATGCATTAGTTAACCCAAAGGACATAACCTCAAACTCAAAATGCCCATAACTAATCCAAAAAGTCATCTTGGGAATATCACACTCCTTTACCTTCACTTGGTGATATCCAAATCGAAGATCAATCTTAGAAAAGTGACTATTTCATAGGCAACTTCAACTCATATGCAACCTTACCCACTTTCCTCAAAACTCTATAAGGACCAACAAACCTTGGGCTCAATTTCCCTTTCTTGCCAAATCGAACCACGCCCTTCATAGGTGAGACTTTCAAGTAAACCAATCACCAATCATAAACTCAAAATCTCATCTCCTAACATTGGAATAGGAATTTTGTCTACTTTGGGGCTATTCGCAATCTCTCCCTTATCAACCTCACCTTCTCCAAGGCCTCTATGACCAAATTTGGACTAGCAAAGCCATCTCCCCCACTTCAAACCATCCAATTGGAGACCTACAATGCCTACATATAAAGCTTCAAAGGGAGCCATACCAATGCTTGAGTGGTAGCTATTGTTGTATGCAAAATCAATAAGTGGAAGATGTTTATCCCAACTACCCTTAAACTTCAAAACATAAGCTTTAAGCATATCCTCAAGAGTTTGGATAGTCCTCTCAGCTTGACCATCCATTTGAGGATAAAAAGCCATTGTAATCTTAACCTTGGTACCAAGACCTCTTTGGAAGGACCTCCAAAAATGAGAAGTGAATTCAGCACCCCGATCCAAAATGATAGACAAAGGCACCCAATGCAATCTAACCAACTCATGAGTATACGACTTAGCATAATCTTCGGGACTATAAGTTGTTTTGACAAGTAGAAAGTGAACTGACTTTGTCACTCTATCCACAACAACCAAAATAGAGTCAAAGTGTTTCCTAGTATTAGGCAATCCAAACACAAAGTCCATGTTCATATCTTTCCACTTCCAAGTAGGAATTTCTATATCTTGGGCTAGGCCACCCAACCTTTGATGTTCGGCTTTGACTTGTTGGCAATTATGACATTCGGATATGAACTTGGCAATATCCCTTTTTATACCACCCCAGCAATACACCTCCCTCAAGTCTCTATACATCTTGTAGAACCAGGGTGAATGAATAGGATGAATTATGTGCCTCTTTCAAGATCAATTCTTTCAAATCAACTAAATTTGGCACACACAATCTGCCTTAGTACCTAAGGGACCTTTCTCCCCTTGGGAGAAAACTTCCAATTTACCATCTCTCACCAAGGCCTTCAACTCTAGCAAGGTGGGGTCAAGATCTTATTTTGCCTTTATCTCCTCAATCTGGGAAGATTTAGAACCATCAACAACCACTACACTACCATTATCAACTTCATCGAACCTAACCTCCAATCTAGCAAACTAGTGAACCTCTCTAGCCACCTCATTGCCACCATCCTCAACATGAGCTAGACTACCCATGGACACTCTACTTAGAGCATCCGATTTACTAGTGAACCTCTCTAGCCACCTCATTGCCACCATCCTCAACATGAGCTAGACTACCCATGGACACTCTACTTAGAGCATCGATCATAACATTAGCTTTGCCTGGATGATAATGCACACTCATATCATAGTCTTTAAAGAGCTCTAATCACCATCTTTGTATCAAGTTAAGATCATTTTGGGTGAACACATATTGGAGTCTCTTGTGGTCAGTAAACACATCAACATGAATCCCATACAAGTAGTGACACCAAATTTTCAAATAAAATACTACGGATGCCAATTCAAGATCATGGGTGGGATAATTCTTCTCATTCATCTTAAGTTGCCTAGAGGCATATGCTATCACTTTACCATTTTACATCCCAAACCAATTCTTGATGCATCATAATATACCACGAACCCTTTCGGTAAAGCCAAGATAGGAGCGGAGACAAGCTTGTTTTTTCAAAGTTTGAAAACTCTTCTCACAAACCTCTGGTAATAACCCGCCAAACCTAAGAAGCTCCTAATATCCGATGGAGTCAAGGGTCTAGGCCAATTACTAATTACCTCCGTCTTCTTAAAATCCACCTTAATGCCATCACCCGACACCACAAGCCCTAGAAAAGCAACCTCTTTCAACCAAAACTCACATTTTTCATATTTACCATACAACCTTTCCTCTCTAAAGATTTGCAGC
The DNA here is from genome assembly GCA_000787875.1 of Solanum virginianum. Classification (NCBI taxonomy): domain Eukaryota; kingdom Viridiplantae; phylum Streptophyta; class Magnoliopsida; order Solanales; family Solanaceae; genus Solanum; species Solanum virginianum. The sequence goes on along the minus strand of DF363783.1, from coordinate 18,128 downwards.
ACCACCCTCAAGTGATTCACATGCTCCTCCTCACTATGGGAATAAATCAAGATATCATCAATAAAGACCACCACAATCATGTCAAGGTAGTGTTTAGTGACCTTATTCATGATCCATAAATATAGCCATGCATTAGTTAACCCAAAGGACATAACCTCAAACTCAAAATGCCCATAACTAATCCAAAAAGTCATCTTGGGAATATCACACTCCTTTACCTTCACTTGGTGATATCCAAATCGAAGATCAATCTTAGAAAAGTGACTATTCCTTTTGAAGTTGATCAAAAAAGTCATCAATCCTTAGTAGAGGGTATTTGTTCTTTATGGTGACTCTATTAGGTTGCTGGTAATCAATGCACATTGTAAGAGAGACATCCTTTTTCTTCACAAATAGCACTAGTGCACCCCAAGGGGACTTATTAGGCCTTATGAAAACTTTTTCCAATAAATCCCTCAATTGATCCTTCAACTCCTTCAATTCCACCAGGGCCATACAGTAAGGGGGAATAGAAATGAGTTGAGTATCGGGAAGGAGGTCTATACCAAAGTCTATTTCCCTTTCAGGAGGAAGATCGGGAAGCTTATTGGGAAAGACATCAAAAAACTCATTGACCACCTGAACCGACTCAACAAGAAGGACTTTGGACTCCATATCCCTAACCCTTTTAAGATGATAAAGGCAACCCTTAGAAATCAACTTTTGGGCTTTAAGACAAGAAATGAATCTACCCTTGACCACCACATCATGACTTTTCGACTCAAGGATAGGCTCATTAGGATATTAGAATTAAACCCTATGGGTTCTACAATCAATAGAAGCATAATATGAATGCAACCAGTCCATCCTAAGAATGATATCAAAATCCACCATATCTAATTCAACAAAATCATAAGGCAATACTTTATGCAATCTAAACACGGGACAATTTCTATAGACTCTTTTAGAAACAGTGGACTCACCATTGGGTTGACACTTTATAAGGTTCACATAATAATTCGGGACTAATATGAAGCATTTTAGCAACAAAAGGAGTAATAAAAGAAAGTGTAGCACCCGAGTCTATCAATGAATACACATCAAAATCAAAAACCTTTAACATACCAGTGATGACATCGGGTACCTCATCCACCCTTTGTCTTCCTTGAAGAGCATAGAATCTATTTTGCCTTGGAGCACATCCTTATTGGCCTTCCTTAGCCCTTAGACCCATATTTGAACCTTGTCCTTGTGTACGACCATCTCTACCTTTATTTTGAGTATGATGACAATCGATAACTTTGTGACCCATTTCACCACAACCGAAGCAAGCATTAAAATTCCTCAAAAATGGACAACTATGATTCTTTTCACACCTTGGGCATCTAGGATTTGTGATTCCTCTATTACCCCCTTGGAATCTCGGCGTGTTCACCATATCATTGAAAAACCTCATTTTAGGTGCATTGGATGACCTTTGGCCACCCTTAAAACCTTGAAAACCACCTTCAAAATGAGCCCTCTTGGATTCACCACTACTTCTTTTTCTAAGATTTTCGCCCTCTAGTTGCTCGGCATATGTCATGAGCTGAGAAAAGTTAATATCTCCTACTAGCATGGTGGTACAACACTCCTCATTAGCCAAGTTGGACACTCCCAACAAAAAATTATTCATCTTTGATCTAGGTTCGACAACCTATTATGGAGCATACTTAGATAGCTTATTGAACTTGAGGGCATACTCCCTCATACTCATTGAACCTTGCTTAAGTTTATAAACTCCATCAGCTTAGCCTCCCTTAGCTCAATAGGAAAGAACTGATTGAGGAATGTGGCTTTGAACTCTTCTCAAAGGATAAAATTATCATTCCCTTTCTCTTACTTACATTGTGTAAACCAAATTTTAGCTACCCTTTGAGTTGGTAGGCCGCCAACTCCCCCATTTCTTTCGAATGGACCCCCATGATGGAAAGCAGCTTGTACACCTCATCAATGAACCTTTGGGGATCCTCATTCATCTTGGATCCATGGAACTCTGATGGATTCATTCTTGTGAAATCCCTTACCCTAGAAGCCCAAGTGGGAGCATGAGGGGCTTGGGGCCCTTGGTTAATTTGGTTGGTCATAGCATGAGCCAAGATTATAATAGCATCTCAAAACTCATCTTGGACTACCCCTACACATTAAGGAGCTTAAGAAGCGGGAGGGGCCAATTGCTACTCGGGTGTATGGGCTCTCCTTAGTCTCCCTCTTGGAATCAACATGATGTAGAAGAGCAAAGAGCATTCATTAGGGGAAAAGCCTTACACTTACATCTAAAGAATGATATAGGCCATGAAGAAGTGAAATATTTCCCAAAATGCCTCATAGCCTCCCATTTAGAGTTGTGGCACGCTTCACAACCATACTCTAATTGAGGCAGTGTGTTAGAGTCTAGGGACTATTAACAACCAAGTGCTCTAATACCATATTTGTCATGACCCAAGCCTAGGGCCTAGATGTAACACAATTAATGGGAACCCAAAGGGACCCAAACAAGACTCTTAGCATATCAATCACACATCCTTGGTCGTGGAAACAAAGTAAACATCAATAAGAGACATAAAAAAGGGATTGGGGACTAAGGGGAAATCTTTATATTCATAAAAGCATAAAAGAGTCAAACTAATAGCATAAGTACATCATAATATCCAACAACACCTCTAACATAGAATAGAGCGGGGGCCAAGACACTTTCGGGGCTCACCCTCATATTAACAAGTGTTCTACATAAAGAAATCTCAAGATAGCAAGTGTAATGTAGATAATGTCCTCAAACTTGAGGACTCACCAAAGCTTATCTCTGAAGTATCAACTAGCCACGTAGAGGATGATTAGAAGGTGCTTTAGTTCCTACATGGTAACATCATGTAGGCATAGAGTATGCGCTAGTACATTTGAATATACTAAGTATGCGGGATATAATTCAACAACACATAAGCCGATATGGTCAAAATAAATAGCCAGACGCAATAGACATATAATCTCAATATGACATACATGATCAATGCTCATACTAAAACATACTTGTAATTCATTCATCTTGCATAATATAAAACATAACATTTCTGGGAAGTGACCTCAACCAACATAGACCAAGTAGCTACAATTTGGAATCCAAGGCACAACACCCCCTGGGTAAGGTAGAACGGGCATGAGACCCCCCCTTCCCGGGCTAGTTATGGTCTACTTGCCAAGGCAAATCAAACATGATAACATGAATAGATAGATCCACTAGAATAGCAAAAGTAATAATCGTAATCCTATAATGGCACATAGTTTAGAGATAAAAGACTTTATATAAGGACCCTTTTTAATCGACCTCAAAAAATACCCGAACATGTGCCTCGAACTACTCGAAATGGTAATTTCCATATATCCCAAAATTTATGCTAGATATCAAAAATTTGACTTCATATTCTTGATCAGGGGTCAAATTGAATGGGTAATGGGTCTAACCTCGATTTAACAGCAACCATAGCAAAATTTAAAAATCACAAAAATATAATTTTTAAAGAGTATCTGCGCCCTTGGCACAATGCACCAAGGGTGCGATCCTGTGTATTTTTATTGTCATTTTTTCTATCTTAGTCCAAGACTTTTGGATCTTGGGCCTAAGTGTTCCCAAACATGAAAATACCTATACTTAGACATATTTCACCTTCATATCTTTCAAGACATTTCCAAATACCCACTCAAACACTTAACCAAATATTTAACTCCTAATTTCAAGTGCCAAAACTCATCCGGATCTTAAGGGTCTCACTCAAGCTTCAAGTCTCCATGTCCAATCTTCTTCAATGATTCTTCAAAGCTAAGATATATGGGTTTGTTTCATGGGTTCCTTTTGCCCATGATGCCCAAGCTTCCTTTTACCCTAAATTACATGATTTAAAGTTGATTTACTCATTAGTCTTACTCAATATGAATTTCACTACACATTATGTTGGGGTTTCATGAAATTATAATTATTTTAGCATGTTTTGAGATATGAATCTAAGATCTGTTGTGAGATATGATGAAGGGCATTGATGTATATTTCTTGAGGGTGTTACCAAGTATCTATTGATGATTTTACACTGAATTTTCTAGCATGATTCCACTCTTGAATCGTATGGTTTTATGCTAGCACTACACACCCACCAAGTATTTGATAAAATGTTTGGTTATGGTTTCTTGAGGAATTGAAGGTCCAATACATGTCTTATGATTTGAATGACTATATGATGATGAAAGGAATGTATGTATATGATATTATCTCTATGGTTTTGGGAATTGACCAAGCCTCACTTA
>DF363783.1:3213-13768 GCA_000787875.1 Solanum virginianum | reverse complement strand
ATATATATATATATATATATATATATATATATATATATATATATATATATATATATATATATATTCTTCTATATAGTGTTGGAAATTGACCATGCCTCACTCAGGGTGGTTAAGAGCCCTGGTAACCATGTCGAGGGGTTTGTACCTTAGTCACCAAGGGTGGTAGGGTAAGATGACCCACCAACTAGTTGAGGATTTTGTACCTCAATCACCAAGAGTGGTAGGGTGAGACTATCCATCAACTATGTCAAGGGATTTGTACCTTTATAACTATGCCGAGGGGTTTGTACCTCGGTCACCAAGTGTGGTAGGGTGTGACAATCCACAAACCAATCGATGGTGTTAGTACCTCAATCACCAAGGGTGGTAGGGTTAGACGATCCACCAATATATGATGGTCGCGATGATCTACCAACCAATTAATGGGGTTGGTACCTCAATTACCAAGGGTGGTAGGGTGAGACAATCCACCAATATATGATAGCCTCTTCTTACACATGTATTAAGTTCTATGTAAGCATGTTTTACTTAAGCATTGATCATACATGTCATATTATTATTATGCTATTTATTGCTTATCTCTATGCATTTTAACTATGATACCTATCTCTTGTTGCATTGCATCCTACATAAATAGTACATTCAAACATACTAATGCATACTCTATATGCCTACATGATTTCACCATGTAGGAACCGAAGCCCCACTTGAGCATCCTCCTCCATGTGGCTAGAATGATTTCTCTCGAACTTAATGGTGAGTCCTCTATTTTGGGGATGATGGTTATGATCTCATGCTATGTTATAAGACTATCTTTCTTTTATGTATGTATTGACTATAAGGTTGAGTCCCGTTGCTTGTCTCGACTTTCACTCTTATCTATGTGGTAGAGGTGTTGTTGGATATGTTATATATTGAGCGTTGACTCTCTTGTTTGGTGCTTATATTATCAAAGTATCGCTTTAGCCCTTTTTCTTTACATCTACTCTTATCATGTTGTTTAATTACTTCCACAAGCAATAATGTGTAATGATATGTTAAGAGGCTTGCTTGGGGTCCCTTCAGGTTCTCCATACGCTATGTCCCATCTAGGCCCTAGGCTTGGGTCGTGACAATCTTAGTATCAAAGCACTAGGTTGTTAATGGTCCTCGGGATCCAACAAACCACGTTGATTAGAGTCTTGTTCATAGTTGTGTTGTGCACCATAACTATTAGCTAGAGGCTATGAGGCGTTTAAGAAATGTTTTCCTTTTTCTTACTCTATGTCATGTTATAGAAGTTAAGGTAAGGTTTTCTCCCTAACGATTGTCCTTTTCTATAGTAGACCCTTGACTCTATTTGACCTATAGATCCATAAAATATTGAGAAGAATGGCCCAAGATAACACCAACAACACGACCAATGCAGCTCTGAACAAGAACGAGAATGAAAATGTTGATCATGAGAACCTACCTCCTCTTAAGGACATTGCTCCACAGCCTCAGGACTTTAATGCTAATGCTTATTAGAGGAATCAATACAGGCTGAATCTTATGGTTATGGAAGTGACTGGAGCTATTGTATTGCCACCACTACCAGCTAATACAAAGTTCATAATCTTGAGTGGGTTACTTCAGATGCTATAGACAATGGGCTATTTGTGGGCTTACCATCGAAGGATCCTTATAACCACCTACAAAATGTTGCATTTATCTACAAGAGTGTGATAGGAACACAGAATCTATCTATGGATGTTGTGGGACTTCATATTTTCCCATTATCTCTTGTAGGTAATGCAATATTATGGCTATCATAGCTCTCACAGGGTTTAATCACCGATCGGGTAGATTTGCAGAAGGCCTTTTTAGAGAGGTACTTCCCTGCATTGAAGAAGCTCAAGTTGAAGGACCAGATAAATAACTTTGAGCAACTTCCTGGTGATTCGATCCATACTCCTTAGGAGCGAACCACCAAATATTTGAGAAGTGTCCCAGACCACAAGATAATTAATGATGCTTTGGTAGAGATCTTCTACCATGCCTTTAATGTGAATAGTCAGGCTTGTGCTGACACTATCATAGGGGGCATGTTCTTAGATCAACCATTCGCAAGTATAGCAGAACGAATAGAGAGAGTGGTAAAGACTAATCGTGACTGGGGGTAGAGAGATATGTCATCAACCAAAAGCTCGTATGTTTTTAGTATTGGTTCAGAGCAAGCAAATATCAATGAAGAAATTATGTAAGAGCTTATCAAAATTTGCATAGGTATGAAGGTGATGATGAAGCGAAACCAAGAGCGAGTCAATACAGTTGTTCATCGACCTCCATGTGCACTAATATATGATCACCCTTATTATAATCAGGACATATGTTTTGTTATTGATCACATGGGGGGTTTCCAGACCAATATCTAAAGCTTCAATCATGAGTATTAGTGCCAAGGTCAAGGAAACCAAGGTTGGAACTTCAATAAAGATAGAGATTTCAAGGACAAGTGTAGAAGATATTATGATATGAAAAAGGTCCAGAGAGAGATGAAGATAAGGATCGCAGAGAAGGACTCGGATATTGACCCTATGTGTATAGGTGCAAGTAGCTCAAGGATTGAAGAGATGTTTGATAGCCTGTTGAAGAAAGCTAAGACATTAGATAAGACTCTAAGGGACATGAAATCTTATATTTCCAGCATTAATCAGAAAACTAATTCTCATTTTGTGGCTATCAAACAGATTGAACAATAGTTTGATCAAGTGTTGATTCAACTAAATTAGCATTAGAGGGGTACACTGCCTAGCAACATACTTTAGAATCCTAAGAGTGAAAGGCATTGCATGGAGATTATTACACGGGGTGGCAAGACCACCATAAATCCTCCCATACCAGTTGATGCGGATGATGTTCGAGAGGAGATAGTTGTGGCCAAGGATGCAGATATGAGAGATGATTATGGCAAGGATGGGGTGAGTGAAGTTGCTAATGCACTACAGAAGTCGAAGCCCATTCCTAGGCCTACTCCTTCCTTTTACTCAAAGAATCAAAAACACGAAATAGGAAGGCAAGTTCAAGCACTTTCTCTCTATGCTAAAATAATTCTCTATCAGGATCTCTCTCATTGAGGCATTGGAGAAGATACCAGGGTATGCTAAGTATATGAAGGACTTGGTTACTAAAAAGTAAACTATGAGTCAGGAGCTCTCCTAACAACTTCAGTATTACAGTGCTATTGCTACAAGGTCCTTAGTTCAAAAGAGAGAAGATCCCGGTGCTTTCACTATACCCAGCACCATTGGAGATGTGGAGTTCGCAAGGGCTCTATGTGATTTAGCTGCCAGGATTAATCTAATACCCCTTACAGTTTGCAAGAAGATAGGATTGGGAACTCCTACTCCGACGAGCATGTAGTTATTGATGACAGATTACACGATAAAGAATCATATGAGGATACTTTATGATTTGCTAGTCAAAGTTGAAAAGTTCATATTCCCTACAAACTTTGTGATCTTAGATTGCGAAGTCGACTTCGATGTCTCAATCACCTTTGGAAGACTATTCCTGACCACTGGGCTAGCACTTGTGGATACAGAAGCCAGTCAACTCAGATTCAGATTAAATGATGAAAAGGTCATCTTCAATATCTGTTAGTCCATGAAGCATCTATATGACTTGAAAAATGATGTCTGAGTAACTAATTGTCCATGTCATGCTGCAACAATAAATCAGGCACTACATAAGAGGCAACCCAAGGTGGACACTAGCTCTTAGGCACCCAAGTATAAATTTTGACCCCTTGTGTTTTGTTTTGCTTTGATTGTGTGCATCGAGGAAAATGCACATCTTATTTGATAGGGTGTGGGTAGTTATGGGCCTCAGTGAAGTCTGAGTAGCTTAGGCCCATTACTACTCCAATTTTTTATTTTGGTATTTTCTTACTCGTGTTTTTTTTCCTCATGGATATTTACTTTCTATTGAACCAACACATTTAGGATGTTTAGGTAGTATTTGTAGCATATAGTACTAAACCAATGGCATATAGTAGTTTTTTTGTGTTTTGTTTGAAAAATAATACCCACCAATAATTTTTTTTATTAGTAGTTTAGATAGCAACCATATATATTTAGGTGTGTTGACAATGTTTGTTCTGAAAAGTAAGGATAAATTGAATAAAAAGCATGATCTAAGAGTCTTTTGTTGATAATGTAGTCAGTGCCATATGAGTGTGAGCTTAATTTTCTAGATTCATATGTTGTGTGCTAACTCAGAATTTGTCCTGTTACTCTAAGTTAGACTGTAGATTGATTGGATTAGGAAAGGATCTTAGGGCATTGTTCTTTAAAGCCCACATAGCCTAAATAACCAAGCAAATTGCAATGTATCCCTTATTCCTAAGAGCCTAACATGTAACTATTCTTTGAAAATACCTGATTAAATTAGCCTTGTTAGTTGTAAAGTCCTAAAATTGGCCTTGATGCTTCCTTGAACATTGTTCACCTTAACTGAGGCATAAAGCCTAAGTTGACGGTGGCTACAAAAAGTGGCCATGATTCTAAGGATGAATATTGTGCACCTCAACTTAGGCCAAAAGTATAAGTTGAGTGTGGCTGGTTTAAGGGTAAAACACAAAAAGTCAGGGAAAAGTTAGTGATATAGAGAAAAAGGGAAAATCATGTACTGGGGAAAGAAAAATAAGTTGTAACACCCCACAAATTTACCAAAATACCCCTAAAATATATCATGCGTATAATGCATCTTCCAAAGCTCTGATAGGAAATTCGAGACCAGATTTGCAATGAGCACAAAAAATCGAGTGGATAAATGATCTCAACCCAATTTAAGTGCAACGACATCAAAAAATAAGTTTCTAATTTTTGTCCCGAAATAGTGTTGATGCATGCCCCTGATGCAATAGGGAGGGGTGCAGAGTAACACTTTGGTTTTTTTAAAATTTCGATGGCAATTGAAATTTTACAAAAATTCACAAAATACACTGGTCTGCGCCCCTAGCGCGTCGCGGACCAGTGTACCATTTTCAAAATTTTCTCTTTTAAATTTTGGAAGGGTATTTTGGGTATTCCCAACTAATTTTAATACCCTAAAAATATATTTCTAAGCCTAAATTCATACGAAATGGTTTCACAAAACCAATTTTTCCTAAGTCTAAACAAGAGAAACTGAGAGAAGGAGAAAAGACAAAGATGAAGGTTCCAAAGTCCAGGGCCAAATTCGTGAAGAAAGTTGTGAATTCTTCAATCCCTTGTATGTAAAGGCTACCCAAAGCATTAGATTGTTCTCCCATGTGCCCCCATGATTGAGTTAGGTTGACTAGTTGATGTAATGAGTCTTACTTGTGATTTATTGGATGTAACCATGAAAATTATCTTTAAATTTTTGTATATTTTCATAAATGATGACCATCATATTTGAATTTCCTATTTACATATGTTATTGGATGATTGTGTACCTAATCTACATGATTTTCCCTGTTAATGACTTCAAGAATGAACTTAGGGGTTATGTCTGGAGCCTGGGATGTCTAATTGTGTTGTTTGTTGTGGTTCGAGTCTTGAGATAGGTATGATGATAGTTGCAGTGTAGTTAATGTCCCCAAGGTGTAAACAAGATTGAGATAGAGATTGAAAGGAAGAATCTATTCCTTGAGTTGATAGAATGTTAGATGAGATGAGGTCCCTGCCTGGGGGGGGGGTTATATAACCAGCCTAATGTTGATAGACTTATGAGCATATCGAGTCCTGGAAGGAGTATTAGCACCTAAATAGGTAGGAGTGAGTCTCACTCGTACTCATTAACTACTGGCTAGAATAAGAGAGGATTGGACCGTGAAAGCGGATGTTTCCCCTGTCCCGCAGAGGACTTGAAAAACTTCTTTGGGATCCCCAACAAACTCGTCCTTTACCCCAACAAGGTACTAGCCAGATGTGGCAATGACATCTCTTTATGGTATTATCACTAGCTTATAGGTGGTGATTATCGATCATAGAAACTCCTAGATAGGTTTCATGTTGATAATGCTCTGAGATTGATGTGATAGTGTGATATCTTGATGGATAGTGATATGACAGAGTCATGTTCCTTACTCTGAGTTGAGGTTGAGTGATTGGTGAGCTAATGCTGTTGTATATTGTATAGCCTATGTTATTTACTTTAGCCTATTCTACATAGAATACATTCTACGTACTAATGCCCTTTCAGTGCTGCATCATTTTATGATGTAGATTCTATATCAAAGGACTTCAACAGGCTAATCGCTGAGGTTCACAGATCCTCAGACAGAGACTTGGTGAGTCCTCCTTTTCTTTTGAAGGACATATTTATCTTTTTATCTATTTTGAGGTATTTCATTGGACTGTGGTTGCCTTGGCCTGTCATGGTATCTTTTTAGAGGATAGCTATAGAGGCTTCATAAACATAAACAACTGATAGTTAATGTTGAGATGGTTTTCCCCATTCCTTATTGCAATGTAGTTGCTCTTTCCTTCGTACTCTATATGATAGTCATTCTATTAGTCTTACACCCTATTGATAGCCTTTTTAATTTCTTAATATCTTCCACAAATGAATTGTATTGAACGAATGCGATGAGACTAGGTAGTTCGCTTGAGGGCTAGCAATAGTCTCCAAGTGCCAGTTATGTCTAGGGTATCCTCCCATGGCATGACAAACTTGGTATCAGAGCACAGGGTTCAAGTGTCGTAGGGAGTCTATGAAGTCGTGTCTAGTAGAGTCTTGTTTATGGGTGTGTTATACACCATACTTCATAACCAAGAGGCTATAGGACATTATGAAGTGTTACCCTTCTTCTGTTATCTGAGTTCATGCGATAGTGTTTTTTTTGGAAATCTCATGTTGACTCGTGCATTACACATTTACAGAAAATGCCACCAAAGAGAACAGTTGCTCAAAGAGATACCTTACCCCCAGCTGCTTAGAATGCCTAACCAAAGGTCTTGGTTCAGAGAAAGGCAAGGAGACAGGGATGGTCTGCTAGGACTGCTGAAGTCCCACAGGCTCCCCCTGCACAGCCCCAACCAGCTCCCAGCACCGAGGCAGAGTTTACGGGAGCCATCACCATGCTGACTCAGTTGGTAGCCTCTAAAGGTAACAACTGAGGTTCTCAAGGTCCGAGTTCTAGCTTATAAGAACCCTCAGCTACCACCAGACTTAGAGACTTCTTGAAGATGAACCCGCCAGTGTATATGAGGTTGAAGGTGGAGGAGGACTCACAGAATTTTATTGATGAAATGTAAAAGGTCCTGAAATTTATGCATGCTGATGAGGTTGAGAGAGTTGAGCTTTCTTCCTACCAACTGAAGGACATTGCTAATGTGTGGTACAACCAATGGGAGGAGAGTAAGGGTGAGAATGCAAATCTTACAGTATGGGAAGAGTTTAAAGCCACGTTCCTTAACCATTTCTTTCCTCAAGAGTTGAGGGAGGTGAAGGTGGATCAGTTTATGAACCTTAAGCTAGGAGGGATGACTATGAAGGAATACGACCCTAAGCTTATTAAGCTATCCAGGTATGCTCCGGAGATGGTCCAAGATGTGAGGGCTAGGATGAGGATGTTGGTGGCTGGTTTAGGTAGACATGTACAGAAATAGTGCAAGGCAGCCTTATCGATTCCCATCATGGACATCTCCAGAATCATGGTGTATGCTCAACTGATAGAGGAGGATAAGAAGAGAGATAGAGAAGAGAAGATGAACAGAAAGGCGAAGTCAGTAGGATATGAGCATAGCCAGCAAAGGCAGAATAAGAGGGATAAGTCCTACTTCCAGAAAAGATCATCTCATTATGAACCTACTATAGCAAATGCACTTGTTCATCCCAATAGGTATGATAAAAAATCTCATGGTTAGCAGAATTTTAGGGCTCAGGGTACTCAATCTTAGGCCAGTGTGACCCGAGGTATGAAGGGAAAGCCACCTTGTGACAAGTGTGGTAAGCTTCATCTGGATAAGTGTCATGTGGGCAAGGATGTTTGTTATTCATGTGGACAGACTGGTTATGTTAGTTATGAGTGTCCAAAGAGGAGGCGAGGTAAAGGGAGCAGTAGAGCTCAGTCTTCCGCAGCACCCCCACTGGGCAATCACCAGAGGGGTACTACTACTAGTACAGGATGCAGGACAAATCGCCTTTATTCTATAGGTAATTAGTAGGATCAGGAGGCTACACAAGATACGATTAAGGGTATGCTTCGAGTATTTACTTTTGATTAATATGCATTGCTTGACCCAAGTGCCACTTTGTCTTTTGTGACTCCTTATGTGGCTAGTAAGTTTGGGATTTTACCCAAGTATTTGCTTGAATTATTTGTTGTTTCCACTCCTATTGGTGAGTCTATTTAGTTGAGAAAGTTTACAGGGAATGTATAGTGTCCATTTATCATAGAAACACTTTAGCTGACTTGGTAGAATTGGAGATGGTTGACTTTGATGTGATACTAGGTATGAATTGGCTTTATGCCTATTATGCTTTTGTTGACTATAGAACTCGAATTGTCAAGTTCTAATTTCCTAGTGAACTTATCTTAGAGTTGAAAGGGAGTTCTGTTGCACCTAATAGCAAGTTTATCTCTTATCTTAGAGCAAGAAAGTTAATCTCCAAGGGTTGTATCTACCACTTTGTGCGAGTTAAGTCTGATGATGTTGAATCTTCTACTTTTGAGTCATTCCCAATTGGGAATGAGTTCCCTGAGGTGTTTCCTAATTATCTACCTGGAGTCCCTCCTGATAGGAAGATTAACTTAGGGATTGATATTTTTCCCGAGACCAACCAATTTCAATTCCACCTTATAGAATGGCCCCCGCAGAGTTGAAAGAATTGAAAGAATAGTTGAAAGACCTGTTAGAGAAAGGTTTCATAAGGCCTACTGTCTCTCCTTCGGGTGCTCCTGTCCTATTTGTGCGCAAGAAAGATGGGTCTCTGAGAATATTCGTAGACTACCGGCCACTGAACAAGGTCACCATAAAGAATAAGTATCCTCTTGCCAGAATAGATGATCTATTTGACCTACTTTAGGGTACCACTTGGTTCTCTAAGATAGACCTCAGATTGAGCTATTATCAATTGAAGTTTAGGGAAAGTGATATTCCAAAGATGGCCTTTAGGATAGGGTATGACCATTTTGAGTTCTTGGCCATGTCCTTTGGGTTGACTAATGCACCTGTGACCTTCATGGATTTGATGAACAGGGTATTCAGACCATATCTTAACATGTTTGTGATTGTGTTTATTGATAATATGCTAGTATATTCAAAAGATGAAGAGGATCATGTTAATCATCTTTGAGTGGTTTTAAAAATGCTCAAAGACCGTGAGTTATAGGTGAAATTCTCAAAGTGTGAATTCTGGCTCAAGTTCGTGGCTTTCCTAGGCCATATTGTTTCGAGAGATGGTATTAGGGTGGATACTCAAAAAAATAAAGCAGTTAAGAACTGGCCTAGACCAACTTCTCTGATGGAAATAAGAAGTTTCTTGGGTTTGGTAGGCTACTATCGTAGATTTGTTGAGGGCTTCTCTTCTTTGTCAGCATAATTGACTAAGACTAACTCCGAAGAAGGCCAAGTTTCTGTGGTCTGAGGAATGTGAAAAGGGTTTCCAAGAGTTGAAGACTAGGTTAACTATAACACCAGTGTTGACCTGGCCAGACGGGACTGGGGACTTCACGATATACTGTGATGCATCAAAAGTTGGATTGGGTTGTATACTTATGCAGAGAGGGAAGGTGATAACTTATGCTTTCAGACAACTTACGATCCATGAGAAGAATTATCCAACTCATGATCTCAAGTTAGCTATGGTGGTACTCGCACTTAAGATTTGGTGTCACTCTTTGTATGGAGTGCAATGGTAATGTTCATTGACCTCAAGAGCTTGTAATACGTGTTCAACCAGAAGGAGCTCAACATGCAGCAGAGGAGATGGTTGGAGTTGCTCAAGGACTATGACATGAGCATTCTCCACTATCCAGGTAAGGCTAATATTGTTACTGATGCTCTTAGTAGGTTGTCCATGGGTAGCACTGCCATGTGGAGGAAAAGAAAAGAGAACTAGCTAAGGAAGTGCATAGATTGGCTCAATTGGGAGTGCAACTTGATGAGAAAAATGAAGATGAGGTAATTGTTCAAAATGTGTCTGCTTCATCCTTGGAGTCAGAAGTGAAGGAAAAGCAATACCAAGATCCTGTTTAGTTCTAATTGAAAGAAGCGATTCACAAACAGAAGGTGATAGTTTTCTCCAAAGGGGGAGATAGGTGTTGAGATATCAGGTTAGACTGTGTGTACCTAATATTGATGGTATTCAAGACAGGATCATGGTTGAAGCTCATAGCTCCAGAAATTATATTCACCCTAGTTCCATAAAGATGTACCACATCTTAAGAGAAGTCTATTGGTGGAATAGAATGAAGAGGGAGATTGCTGAATTCATCTCTAAGTGCCCTAATTGTCAATAGGTCAAGGTTGAACATCACAGACCGTGTAGATTAGCTCAAGACTTTGAAATTCCTGAGTGGAAGTGGGAGACCGTCAACACGGATTTCATTACCGATTTACCA
>DF363784.1:14877-42380 GCA_000787875.1 Solanum virginianum | reverse complement strand
ACCACCGCCCCATTTTAATTTCCTAAATTATATATAAATGCTCTTGGGACAGTATTATTTTTTAGCTTACTTACCAACCACTAGAAAATAAGCAAGAAAATCAAATATTTTCTACCCTCCATACCAAACAGACCCTTAGTGTTCCCTTTGGTTAAGCATCAACAAATTAGACTATAATTTAGTGATACATGAAAGAATTAAGTTCTTTTATTATTTATCATCCAACAATAACAATAATAGTCGACGATGGTGATAGTGATGATGATGATAATGTTAGTTCATGTGTCTTCAAATTTCTTCTTACGATCTGTTTAACATATCAGCAAATTTGCAGGCAAAGTAGTCATCTTTTAGTGCCTAAGATCATCAACAAGCGCTCTGTTGAAGATCCATTCCCTTTCTGATAGTGGTGAGACCTACTTGGTTTTAGTAGAATCATATTTACTTCATTCATTGCTTGAGTAGTTTCTTTTGATGTAGGGGACTTGTTGTCGGCGTCTTCTTGATAGACGGTAGAGGCTTCATAAACATAAATTGAGTAGATTGTAGTTTGTTTTTGCAAATCTATTTGGTATGAGAATGAGTTGGCTTTTAAGTATTTTTTTTTCTAAATTGGTCATCATTGAGTTCGATTGGTTTGCTCACTTGAGTGTCTCTTATTTATTAACTTGAGTCTTCCATTGATTGAACGAGTGAGTCGAGTCAAGTGATTTGCTTGAGGACCAACAATAATTTGTGAGGATCGACAACATCTAGGATATCTTCTTGTGACATGACAAAAATGGTGTTGAGGGAGAGTAAAATTTGACTTAATTATAGGAGGTTAAGTATAAATATAAGATTAGCTATAAGAAAATAATATGTAATATTATGATGATATTTTTAAAACTATAATTGTATTTCATAAATGTGTGTAGCATAACATTTCTCTCTCCCTCATAATAGGCATGTCCCAATAGATACTTGGGAAAAGAAATTAAACAAATAGATATGAGCTTTAAACAAGAGAAGAAAGTCACATAAACATTCTTGCTTTAAATAGGCCAAGAAAGTCAACTAAAATCCTTAATCCTTAAATTAAGGACCTGTATTTATAAACCACAAGTTTGATTATAAAATAAGTATACCTTATTAGTTGTAAGCATATTTTCATCATCAAACCTAAAATTCCATTGAGAAAGTCAATCTTTTGCATCACCAAAACTTAATTATACACCTAAAATTCCATTGAGAAAGTCAATCTTTTGCATCACCAAAACTTAATTATACATAAAATAAAACAAATGCTAATTTCCATCATTATCATCAATATGTGATGTAGATATGAGGTGGATAATATTTTCTACTAGCTAACTTTTAAGGCTAATTAAAATCTATATAAAGGTCAGAATTTCTGAACATTTTCTCAGCACTTTCTTCTTAACACAACATATTGCTATTCTGAGGAGAAGAATTATGGGTATGAAAGGCAAGTTAATTGCTTCAATAGAGGTTAAATGTGAAGGACACTCGATTCATGATATTCTTCTTACTAATACTCATCATATACCCAACATAAGCCCTAGTAAGATCAATCATTTTGAGATTCATGAAGGTGAAACCATGAAGATTGATTCAGTTGTTAGTTGGAAATATAACCATGGTAATTACCCAACCCCAACCCCAACCCCAACCCTCTTCTTGACTATGATTTTTTTGCACAAGTTTTTTATGGGGGTATTTTGTACTATGGAAGTTATTTTTCAAACAATTTTTTTTGTGCAAAAGCTATAATGTTTGGTTACCATAAATATATTCCAAGCAAATACATTTTGAATCAAAAAAGAACAAAATAATAACTTCTTTGGTTTGGTTACCATAAATATATTCCAAGTAAATACATTTTGAATCAAAAAAGAACAAAATAATCACTTCTTTGCACTTGTGTGTTGAAGTTATTTCTTCAATTAAAATTGTCTTAAATTGTAATTAAGATACTCTATGATTTATTAATATAATTGGTATATATTATATGATTATATCTTTAACCCACTAATCAAACATCAGTGTATTTCCAAACATTTTCAAAAAAAAAAGAAATCGTGAAAATATTATTTTAGGTATACTACTAAACACAATAATCAATATAATCAAACTTATAGCCCATCCAACAAATCCCCATATTATTCATAATGTGAAAAAATATAAATTAAAAATGAGAAAAACAAAATAAATTAGAAGAAGATATTATTTGTAAATACAGATCTTTTATGAGGATTTGAAACGAGCATTAACAATGTAGCTTCTTCTTCTTTTTCTGTTTGCTTTAGGAGATTAAAGTGGGTTCGAATTATTTTATCAAAATTATATTTGACCAAATATATATTTTCTCATATTTTATATATTTGTATTGTAATCTATTTCATTTTGGTCCAATCCATCCAAATTCAACCATTTCGACCATTAATATCTCTTGTATTTTTCGATTTTAATGATTACAGGCGGAGAAGAAAAGTTTGTTAAGGAAGTGATTGAAGCCATTGACCATGAGAAAAAATCAATCACTTGGAAAGCAATTGAAGGAAATCTATTGGATTCATATAATTCCTTCACTACAATCACATATTGTGAACACAATTGGATTACATTGACATTAGACTACGAGAAGAAAACTGAAGATACCCCAGAGCCTCTTGATCTTTTAGGTTTTTTTCTTGATTCAATCAAAGATATAGAAGGTCACCTTCTCAAGATATAGAAAATCTATGATGTTTAATGATTCAATGTGTGTGTGTGATGAATATTTGATCAGAATATTGGCTAATTTTAATTAGCTACCATGTGAAATAAATAATGTAATACTTGAAGAATATATATATTATGTATGTCAACCTCAGAAGTCTGAAATATATTATGTATGATAATATGAATTTTGCAAGTCTCAAATTTTAATATGCTACCCTCATTCCTTTTCAACTTCTTTTTTGTTGTTGTTTCTCTAATGGTAATATTGGGACTAATGTCTATAGACATTCCTTATGAAGTGGTGATCTAGGGTGTGAAAGGTACGTGTCGTAGCAGGAAAGAAGATTGGAAAGGGAAAAGAGTCTTCAACAAAATTAACATGACGAGAGAAAATAACTCTATTTGGACTATGATCCAGATACTTGAAGCCTTTGTGTTTATCAGATGAACTAAGGAATAAACAAGGCTTTGAACGAGGTTGGAATTTGGAGCAAGAACCAATTGTCATAAAGGGATAACAGAGACATCCAAATACACGAATCAAATTATAATCGGGCACATGACCATAGAGTTGTTCAAAGGGGGATTTAAAATGTAGCACTGGAAGTGGAATAACATTAATCAGGTAGACAACATATAAACAAACATCAACCCAGAATCTAAAAGACAAAGATGCTTGAAAAATAAGATAGTATAGGACATTCGCAATGTGTCTATGTTTTCACTCGGCCCTACCACTTTGAGCAGAAGAGTGAGGACAGGAAAGACAATGGACTATGCCATGTTGTTTGAAAAATGAACTAAAATTATTGTTGACATAGTCACCACCTCCATCGGACTAAAAATAAAAAATAGAGGTGTGAAAAATATTATTAACCATTGTATAAAATTCTTTGAATTTGTCAAAAGATTCAGATCTTTTGATTTTTCACGCATCAAATAAACCCAAGAGAATTTGGTGTAATCATCAAGAAATAAAATATAATAACGATAACCAGAATCGGAGACAATAGGAGCATGCCATACATCAGATTGGATGTGAGGCTATCTGGATAGCTGCTTTGCTATCACAAAACAATTTTACTGGTAGTTTTACTTCTAGTCCCAATTCCTTAAATAGACCCTTGAGCCAAACTACCTCAGCTACTGTGGTAGCCATACTCCCCAACTCTGATTTTGCAAAACTACTCGACACAATAATTTGCTTCTTAGATTTCCAGGATATCAGTGCATCACCAAGCTTCAGTATGTAACTAGCAGCTGATCTTCTAGACACCACACAAGCTTCCCGGTCAGAATCACAATAAGCAACCAATTCTGAGCATTTTTTGCTTGGCATAAACAACCCAAGTCCCGTTATTCCTTTGATATATCTCACCACTCTAAGTGTTGCTTCCATGTGAGAATGTTTTGGTGAGTGCATATATTGACTGAGTACTTGAACTACAAAGACAATATCAGGCCTAGTCATAGTCAAGTACAACAATCTTCCTATCAATCTTTGATACTTTCCATGAACAACTAGTGGTTTGTCTTTAGCATTAGTGTTTTTTCCTGTACATTCATCAAACATTGTGGATGTTAGCTTGTGATTGAACTCCAAGGGAGTGGATATAGACTTGCACCCTACTAGTCCCAATTTAGATACAAGTCCAAGTGCATACTTCATTAAATTCATGAGAATACCATTTGCAGATCTAGATGATTAAATTTCAAGAAAATATTTCAACTCTCCAAGGTCCTTCATTTTAAACCTATTTTGCAAATCCTTCCTAACCAGTTGTATGAGCTTTAGATCACTTCCAGTGATCAAGAGATCATCAACATATACAAGGGTAATAAGAATGTTAGCACTATCTTCTTTGTAAATAATGAATAGTCACAGTGAGGTTATTGGCACCCCATATCAACCAGTACCTTAGTTAGCTTTAAACTCCACTGTCTTGGTGCTTAATTCAGTCCATATAGAGATTTATGAAGTTTTCAAACCATATGTTTCTCCTTCTGGCTTGCAAAACCTTCAGGAATCTGCATATAAACTTCCTCAAGAAGATCACCTTGAAGAAAAGCATTATGAAAATTCATTTGAAACATGAACCAGCCACAAGAAGCAGCCAAAACAACCATTGATCTTGCAGTAACCATCTTGGCTATTGGAGAAAATGTCTCAATGTAGTCCAAGCCTTCCTGTTAACTGTAACCCTTAGCAACCAGCCTGGCTTTGTATCTTTCAACATTTCCCGAGGAATTATACTTCAGCTTAAATGCCTATTTGTAGCCAAGGGATGTTTATCAGGAGGTAAAGGAATAATAGTCTAGGTGCAATTATCCTCAAGAACAGTAATTTCATCCTTCATAGCATTTACCCAAAAAGGATCTTGACAGGCTTCTAAGTAGGAGGAAGGTTCAACAATAACAGAGTAAGCAGGAAGAGATACTCTATATGAGGGTGAGAATCTAGAATTGGAAATATACTTAGACATGGGATACAGGCAAGCAGATGTGGCACTAGAAGTAATCTAATCATTTAGTCAGATAGGAGGCTTAGAGGGTCTAGTGGATCTTCTGAGAGAAACATGAAGTGGAGAGGGTGAAATGTTTAAGGTGGATTCAGCTATAAGAGAAGGCTCAAAAGAGGTAAGAGGAAGTGAGGAAGGAGCAGAAGTAGAGACAATAGAGCAAGGTGGAAGGGAATCATCAGGAAATGTAAGAATTGGAAACAAAGGACTAGGAGATGCGTTTAGATCCTTAAAAGAAAATATGTCTTCTTTAAAGACAGAGTCTCTACTTACAAAAAGGGAACGAGAGACTAAATCATATAAAACATAGCCTTTTTTGGTAGAAGAATATCCTAAATTTATAGCAGAAATAGCTCTAGGGGCAAACTTATCAGATTTCTTTGGATCAGTAGCATAAACTAATGAGCCAAATATTTTGAGGTGTTGAAGTGAGGGAGGTATGCCAAATAACTATTCAAAGGGAGATTTGCTTTTTAGGAGTGCAATAGGCAAGCTCTTTAGTATGTGCACAGCTGTAGAAACACAGAATCCCTAGGATTTTAAAGGAACAAAGGCTTGAAATCTCAAGGCTCTAGCTATATCAAGAATTGATCTGTGTCTCTTTTCAACAGTCTCATTCTGCTGAAGAGAATACACACAAGAGCTTTGCTGTAGAATGCCATGTTCTTTCAACAGATTGTCTACTTCGGAATTAAAAAATTCAGTGTCATTGTCAGTTTTAAGACATTTAACTCCTTTTTCAAATTGTGTTTTTACCACACAAAGATAGCCTCGCAATACATTGATAAAGTCAGACTTAGTAGTTAGTAAAAAGATCTAGGTATATCTGGACATATCTTCTACCAAAGTAAGAAAATATCTTTTGCTATCATGATTATGAACTTTGTAAGATCCCCATACATCACTGTGCACAATATCAAAATAGAAGTAGAAGTAGAAGTACTGACCGGAAATGGTAATCTTGTTTATATAGCAATGGGGCATACAGGGCAGCTATGATCCTTCAAATACATATGATGCAGGCTACCTATTTTACTTAAGACCCTAAAAAGAGCATGTCCAAGTCTCATATGCCATAGACCAGTCATGGAACATGACTTATTAGGAACAGACGAATTTAAACTGAAAGAACTAGGACTGCTAAAAGTCTTATTAGCAGCAAGACCTTCATGACCATTGTTCTTCAAGTGATGAGGATTGTGTCTGAGCTCAGTCTTCAACAAATACAAGCCTTGATCTTCCTTACCAATCCTCAGGACCCTCCCATTGAAGAGATACTGAAAGATATAGAAATCAGGAAAAAACAATACATTACATTAAAATTATTTTGTCAATTGTGAGACAGAGAGAAAGTTATACTTGAAATCAAGTATAAATAGAACATCCTTTAGTACTTTGTTCTTAAGGACTAGTGATTCACCAACATAGCTTATGGACACTTGACCTCCAGTAGACAAGTTAACTTTTATATCTCTTCTAACACCAAGATCCTTATACTGATTTATTAAACTTAGACTATGAACCATTTGATTAGAGGCACATGTGTCAACAATCTAATTGGAGTTAACTACATCAGACATGAGTGTTGTGACAATACTTATTGTACCAGAGGTGGCAACATTTGCCATAGTATCCACTTCCTTACCTTTACTTAGAAGCTGGCAAATCTGATTATACTGCTTAGATGTAAACAATAGCATTCCCTGAGAGCCTGTAGTCAAGGTTAGTAGAAGAATCATGAACTTTGCTAGCATTGAGTTGAGTTCCTCCAGTTGTGGCATTGTTAGTATGAGAACCAAATGCACCTCCTCGCCTTTTGGGATAACCATGTAACTTGAAGCAGGTTTCTTTGGTGTGACCTTTGTAATGACAATACTCATAGCATATATGAGACTTTCCAGTGCCATAGGCATTCTTTCCATCACCTGAGTTCCTGTCTGTATCCACCATTATTTCCATTTCCAGAAATAAAAGAGTTACTTTCCCCAGCTCCTGAATTGGTATTGTTGTTTTCAGCATTATTATAGGTAGTTGACAGATACCCTCCATTATTAGTTTGATGGCCATGAGATATCCTATTGCTTATCAGGGCAGTCTTTGAGTCTGCTTCTGTAGGGCAAGTGTTATAATCATAGCATATGCCTGATTGACGGTTGGAACAAGGACTGTTATCAGAACTTGGCTTCTTGCATGAGCTCAAGACTCATTCAACCCCATCAGGAACTGCCATAGCTTCTGGATCTGGAAGTGTTCGACATACTGCTTAGATTTAGGGCAACCACATGAAGGATGAGGCATTAGAGTTTTAAATTCATCCCAAAGTTCTCTCAAACGAGAGAAGTAATTTGAGGCAGATGTGGTTCCTTAAGATAGAGTAATTATCTCCTTGTGAAGATAAAATTCTCTAAAAGCATTAACCTTATCAAATCTCTCTCGAAGATCTTCCCAAACTGTGTGTGCATCAGATCCATAGATAACAGTGCTAACCACATCTTTAGACATAGTGTTCATAATCCACCCTAGAACTATAACATTACATCTCTCCCATAGATCATGCATAGAAGGAGGATACATGTCCTTTCTACATGTTCCTAGCAGAAAACCTAGCTTGTTTTTGCCGAGTAAGACAAGTTTTAAGGATTTACTCCACAACGAATAATTTTCAGAACCTAGAAGTTAAATTGAGGTGAGAACAACACCTTGAGTATCATATGGATGAATGAATAATGGATGATTTTGGTTAATTTTCTCAATCTGACCTGAACGCATGCTTGGAAAGCAAATATTTAGAAAATATTATGATTTTTTTCATACTTGATTGGACAAAATATTTTAAAATTTATTTTTTTCAAAGAATATATATATATATATATATATATATATTCCTTAAAATAACGGAAAAATAATTTCCCTAACACTTACTGAAAAATTATTTTTCAAATTGGCCACAAACTCCTCATGTTTTGAACTCTGTGTGTACAAGTTAATTATTGACTAGCATGTCTTTGGTTCCTCTTATGGAAATGACTATAGAACTTGCACTGTTGAATATTTTAAAATGCATGAGTGAGGAATCTATATAATAAAAGTTAACGGTGTGCATTCAGTTTAATTTTACGAATTATCGATTTTTGATTTACAAGTACGCTACACTACTAAATAACTTAATAAGATAGTTTTTTTTTTCGATTTATCGATTTTGGTTATTAACTATTTGATTTTTTATGTAACCAATAAGAAAAAGTTCATAAATTAAATATGTGACTTCTCCAACAATTTAATGCGACAGGACAATAATGTATCTATACGAAATGCTAATAAAATAGAAATAATAATAACTAACATGAAAAAAACTATATAAGTGCAACACAAATAAAATAGTTTGTTTCTTCTAAACTCAAAGTCATTACAAAGTATGAATTGAAGGCTAAAGAGCTAATATAGTAACCAATAACGTAGTGATATTAATGTCAAATATTTACATTAAAGTAAATGATGTCGAGCTTGACTGGAAAAACGAGAAATGGAAGAAGAGATCGAGAGATTTTTGAAGAACAGTCACTACAGTGTTGATTTCCTTTGAAATTTTCTTAATATTACACAATCTACTTTCCCCAATGTTTACAAGTTCAAGTATAAAGGGAATAAACTTATCATATACAAAAAATAGCTCCTAACTTTTCAACAGCAAAAAATTAACCTCCAACTTACTAAATAGCAAAAATTAATCCCAAAATCAGCTCAATCGATCAGTTTTGATCCACATCTGCATCATCCTCCCCCACTAAGAAAAGATTCATCCTCGAAACTGCCACATCATCATCGAGCAACTCTTCCCACGACGACTCACCCTCGTTGCCAGTGATGTAAGGGGACAAATCAGCCACATTAAAAGTAGTCGACACATTATNAGAGATTTTGGGAAGAACACTGATCTTTCGTGTTTAATTTCCTTTGGAAATTCTGTACAATACATAATCTACTTTCCCAAATGTTTACAAGTTCAAGTATAAAGGGAATAAACTTATCATATACAAAAAATAGCCACTAACTTTTCAACAGCAAAAAATTAACCCCCAACTTACTAAATAGCAAAAATTAACCCTAAAATCAGTTCAATCAATCAGTTTTGGTCCATATCTGCATCATTCTCCCCCTCTAAGAAAAGATTCGTCCTCGAATCTACCACATCAACATTGAGCAACTCTTCCCTCGACGACTCACCCTCATTGTCAGTGATGTAAGGGGACAAATCAGCCACATTAAAAGTAGCTGACACATTATACTGGANATGTAAATGCACCTGCTTGATGTGTTCAGCACGCTCTTCGGCATCGCCATGCAACTGGATAATTTCCTGTAAAATAAACGGGCTACCTGTGATAGGATATCAATATCAACAGCTTCGACTATCTCCTGTCTCCAACTTGGAAGAGACATCTCACACAGTTCATCTTGTACTTCTTTCATCAGCTTGAGAACCGTCCATCTTGTACTTCCTTCATAAGCTTGAGAACCTAACTGAAATTAGGGTTATCCTGATTCAAGGATTGCATAACACCATCCCAGAAAGCCTTTTCCATTGTCTCTTTCACTCTAGCCGTAGCACTCTCTTGGTCTTCACTAATAGTATCAAAGCCACAACCCTTGTGCACAACTTCGTTCGCAAGAACTTCAGTCTCAGTCGAATGTAATGAATTAGTAGATATGCCCTTTTGAGGAGTTCCAGAGCCACGTCTATTGCACAAGTATGAATCACCTTCCACAGACACGGGGCATGCAATGCCCTGTGCACCGTAACGCCCTTCATCTACATTGACCTCCTCCGAAATGTTGATTTCGGAGTTGTCCGATGAGCCAGCTGAACTCGGGAAATCAGTCTCCACGGAGTCAATAAATGTAAATTGCAACTCAAAAAGATCATGTTTCAGATGATCAAGTCCAGCATTACCACTCAGCTGCTTCGCCCTTGCCCAAATAAGTTTCTCTCTCCCATGACCTGCTTATAAGTCTGCATTAGGGAGAGCTCTAATTGACAAGCAGTATTTATTAAATCCTCTTCTAACAACTTCACATCCATAACTTTCCACATCACAAAGTGAAACAGATAAGAGCACCAAATCTCCCTCATTATTCCCTCATCTTCAGTGTCAGAAACATGTTTAAACAAGTTGTCTATCATCTCCACTTTAGGAGACTAAGTACGAACTGAAGCTTTGTAACGAGAGATTGAAGGCCACTGCCTAGAGCTGACAACCGCTGCACTTGACGGGATATCAGATGGGCCAAGAGGGCCATGGGACACATCCATCCCAGGAATAATGGTAGGGACCTTAGATACTATGGGGATCGCAGGAGAGTGCTCAATAGTTAGCATAGAATTTAAACCACCAAACTTTGTGTTTATCTTCAAGAGCACATCAGTGATGCACTGATCATTGACCCTCATCAGTACATCAGGTCACAATACCATACTCAACAAGATTCTTCCGCGTCCATGGTCCGTATACATCACAGTTTTTCCTCTCAGGGAGCAGACTAAGCAGAAATTTTGGTGCTCCAGGAAGCTTGGATTGGATCTGTTCAAATAGTTTCTCAACTCCAATAAGTGGTGGAGCCTTTCTGACTTGTGGTAATTCTTCAAAAACTTCAAATGGATCTTCCACCATAATTCCCTTCAGTTTCCCACATTTGATCAGATCACTGACTAGCCCTGGTATGTTACAGCGTGCAGAGAAAGTGACAACAGCCAAAGTCCTTTCCTTTATTGTGTCCACTTTTTTAGATATCCTAATGGACTCACAAGTAGGGAAATCAACAGTAGATGATAAAATATTCAAGATTATGCTTTCTTCAGGAACTATATATTTCATAATAATATCATGAATTTGCTCATATATAAGGGGTACCCTGGTGCAAATGTCTTGCCCTCTAGGAAGACTGATTCCAGCAGGGGGTTCGAGAACACTGGACTCTCCGGAATCTGCACAAGTGATCTCCTCACTTTCTGTCAGGTGATCTCCGAGGCCCTCGTCATAATCCTCATAATCATCATACACCGGTTAACATGATCTCCTCACCTTCTGTCAGGTGATCTTCGAGGCCCTCATCATAATCATCATACACCGGGTCTACATCCTCCTCAACTAGAGTGACTAGTTGTCAGTTTGGACAGTCGATAATCAAGTGCCCTAGTCCTTGACACTTAAAGCACTGCCGGTTGGCCACAGTACTTCCTCTGCTGGTCTGTCCCTTCTCTGGCTGAAGTCTGGGACTTGGAGTTGTTGTAGTCACAGGTTTAAGATTCGAAGGGGTTGCTCGCCTGCTTGTCTCAGTGCCCGAGAAACGATTTTGGTACCTCGATTGACTGACATCCTTTCTCTTTTGCTGCAATTCAACCCTCAATGCCAGCCGACACACATCATCATACAAGTAATACTGTTGCAAATACACCACATTCGATATCTCTGGTTTCAACCCAACCAGATACCGAGCAATCATCTGTTCGTTCTCCTCAATAATATCACATTGCATTCGCAATACATCAAATTAATTGGTATACTGCTCCATTGATATATCCCTCTGATTAAGAGTGTCGTACGCGATAAAAGCCTCCTGCCTGTACTGGACGGGTAAGAATTTGGCAATTAATTTCTTTCTCATCTTACTCCAACTCCAAATTTTTGATTTCCCTTCCCTAGCACGCCTAGTTTTCACATGCTCCCACCAAATCGAGGCATGTTTCCTCAATTTAATGGCTACTAACTTAACTTTTTGATCGTCGTTCAAATTTTTCACATCAAAAACTCGTTCGACGGTATGCAACCAATAAACTCATCAGGGTGAGATATACCTTCGAATTCAGGGAGGTCTATCTTCAATCCTAGGGTTTGATAGGATCGGTCGGGCTCGAGCCCTGACCGTTGGTTTCGTCTCTGAGTCGGGATCCCCACAGGTTAGATCCCTCATCGTCGCCGCCCTCTGCGGAGGAGTCAAGGGCTCCGACTCTACCTCTTCTTCTCCGTTGGCAGAGCCCATCCTTGCTTCGGTGAGTTGGCGCTCTAACTCTCGAATTCGTCTCCCATCGCTGCAATCTCCAGATCTCCTTGGTCTCGACGGCGGCTCGGTGGCCCGTCTTCTTCGGGATCGACTCCGTGACCTCGACCTCGGCGATGACCCCTACCACGATCACGGTTCACATCCGCCATCACCTGGTTGCTCTGATACCAAATGATGTTGAGCTTGACTGGAAAAACGAGAAATGGAAGAAGAGATCGAGAGATTTTTGAAGAACACTATCACTACATTGTTGATTTCCTTTGAAATTTTCTGAATATTACACAATCTACTTTCCCCAATGTTTACAAGTTCAAGTATAAAGGGAATAAACTTATCATATATAAAAAATAGTTCCTAACTTTTCAACAGCAAAAAATTAACCCTCAACTTACTAAATAGCAAAAATTAACCCCAAAATCATCTCAATCGATCAGTTTTGGTCCACATCTGCATCAGTAAAGTAGTAAATTATTGCAGTTTTATTAGATTATCGATTTATCCGATAAATCAATCTTAAAAAATTAAAACCAAACTAATAACTCGACAAATTTTGTTATAAAATCATTAAAAAATGTTAATCTGATAATCCAATTGCAATAAATGAATAATATTTTTTTCAATTTAATTTATTAGTCGATTCGATTTTCTCACATCCTTAATAAAAGTAAATGGTCACTGTTTTTCTGAAAACTTTTTTGGAGCTCTCTACTTTTTTTTTTTTCTGAAGCCTTGTACTTGTGATCATCTCGAGGTTATTTTTATTCAATGCTTTGATATTTACTAATTATTTTTAGGATGTATAACTCAAATTTGCAATAGAAACAAAGAAAAAATATTTGTAGAGGAGTTTGCACAAGAAACAAAGAAAAAATATTTTTTGAAAAAAAAATTTTGAAAATCTTACAACAACTTGAAATAGTTTCGTAAGAAAGAAAGAGTATTGAAAGTGTCAAAATTACAATTTAGAACCCTGTATCTAAAACAATGTTTTACTTCTTTATTTTTCTAATTAAAGAAATAGCAAATCCTTTTATTATATATATATATATATATATATATATATAAAACTTTATGGCCCTTAAACGGGCCCAATATGCCCCCATTATTTTGCCTATTCAAAAAAATTATTTATAAAATATATTACATAGTAATTTGACTTTTTTTTGCTGTATATATATATATATATATAAATTTATGGCCCTTGAACGAGCCCATATGCCCCCATTATTTTGCCTATTTAAAAAAATTATTTATAAAATATATTAATAGTAATTTGACCTTTTTTTTTGCTAACATTAATAATTGGTGTTGATACCGAATTTTTACCCTCCACATCATAAATTACTTGATTTATTTAATTGTAATATTTGTCTATTTTTATCAAAAAATAATATATATATATATATATATATATATATATATATATACATCCGCGCATGGGGCCACGCGCTCCCAATCTCTCTTATTTTCTCCATCTCATGCGTCAGACCCCTTCCCTGTTCATTCTTCTTCTTCTTCAATTTCTTCTTCTTTGAAGAAGAAGAAGCGAGAAAACCAGAGAAAACAGCAACAACCCACCAACCACCATCTTCTTCCACGTCATACGCGTCTCCCCTTACCCACGCACCTCACCTTTCCCGTAAACCCAAACCTGACAACCCAACGGTCGACCACGCCCATGAAAGAACCGACCAAGCATGACACTTTGGCGCGGTTTCATCGAAAGAGTCACCCACGCGTAGCATCGGTCCTCGTTTTTTTCATAAATGGCCTCTGTTTTCTCCCCCATTTTCGAATCCTAGTCGCGCCTATAAATTGGCCCTCTTCTCATTGTTTGAAGGAGGGATTTTTTGAACGGGGAAACCCTAACGAAAGACTTAGTCAATTTTTCATAGCCATTATCGATTCCAAAAGCCCGATTATAGTTCATAGATCTCCAAAACCTGATTCCAGAAATCCATCGAGCCTTGAAAGTTTCTGGAATCGATCGTTCTTGGTCAAGGGAAGGATAGACGAAATACTGTGTAGTGATGAAGGGCTTCTCAGACTCGTCGTCATTCCCGGTTCGCTGCTCCAATACAGGTAACATCTTTATTTGAACTTCTCATGTGTTGGTGCGTGCACTTTTGCATTTTCTTATTGTTGTTAGTTGACTGAGATGATGTTGTGACAAAATTGATGCTGTGATACTGTTATTATGTGGTCGTTAAGACATTTTAGGACTGCGTTATGATGCTTGAGATGTATTGAGGTGGCTGTGTTTTAGCTAAATGCAATGTCGACGTTTTGTTTTGTTCACTGTAAGTTGCTAAGAATGTTGTTGTTGCTTTGTCCACTGAGCTATATGAAAACATGTTGTGAAGCTCAAACATTGTTATAGTTCATCCTTAGTGATAGTTCTGCCCCCTTAAGCTCAAACATTGTTACATCTGTCTTATTTCAGTTTGCTAGAACTCCATTCAGGATGTGTTTAAGAACTAAAGTGGTTAATAAGTTCATGTGTTGCTATTATAGTAGTGTGCTGGTCTTAGAGTTGCTAAATGTGGAAAGCTTGTTATTCGTTTGTCCTATGTGTTAAGTTTTAGAGTTAACTGTTGTTAGTGCTGTACTGCTCTCAAATGATTACAAGTTATGTCTCAATGCCATTCGACATGTGTTAAAGTTTGTGCCTTAAAGTGTAGCATCCTTTAATTGTTTGAAAGAAAGATCATCTGCCTACTTCACTTGAGAAAGGACCCACTAGGCTATGCCATTAACAAATAATCTGTGATAGACAGTCCTTCTTTTGCTTGAATATCTCATGGCTTTCTTTATATGAAAATAACTTGAATCAGCTTTATTCTGAAGCTCCTCTTTCGAAATAAGCTGACGCAATATGATATTTAGAGCTTGTTCATGTCTTTGGCTTGTGAGATTGCATCCCTCATATTAAACAAAGTAGAGAAAATCAAACCTGGCCAATTATCTGCATGTTTTAAAAGAGAAAAGCATGTCTTTGTGCTAATCTCACTCTATTTTCTCATGAATCTGAGCTGCTGTTGATGTAATATAATTATGTAGCTCTAAGCATTGTCAATCTAAGCTCTCATTCTGTAATGTACTAAGGACGCCTATGATTTGTGATCATTTCTTTTTATCTCCAAACATGTGAGTTTGAGTTTAAAACTGATATTTTTTTTAGTGAGTACGTACATTTTAACTTGGGAATCCCTTGCCTGATCATATACTGCTTGTGAGTTCGAAATCTGAGCCTAAAGTTTTCCTTTGATGTTTGTCGACTGATGACCCTAAAAAGAGGATAAAAACAGTTTACTTCTTAGGCAGTAGTTAGTCTGTTCTTATTGGTTATTCACACTAGGATGTTGTTTGGTTTAGAAAACATGAATTTGAGTTGAGCATTACAGTCTTCTTCTGAATTTCGTGTCTAAATAGCTTACTTGTTAAGACTTGTTAAGAACTAACTGCATAATTTGTATTAGTTATGAAGGTTGTCTTGATTGATTTTTGTCCAGTTAAGTTGGGGTTCAAATTCCATGTCCAGATTTATATGATTCAGCTTCTTTCCTTGCCCGGAAATCAATAGTCATATATTCCAAACGTTCTTATTCTGTTGAATTTTGTAGAATGAAAAGTATGTTCTGTTCTTGGTCTGTATCGTATACTAATTCTTATCTTTCTTATCTTTGCATGAACTATTTCTTTGGGGTTCTTTGGAACCCCATCCTACATTTTCTGGGCCATGGAGGCCCAAACCTCCTCCTCTTCGAGTCAACCCAAATACAAGATAAGAAGATACAGGGTCTTGGAAGCGAAGATCAATATTTTATGCACTCATATACATTGGTATACACTAAGTGTGTACAGTAGGAGAAAATGGGTTAAAGAGGCCCAAAAGGAGTTGCAGCAGAGATTCAATTGGGTTAGAGGCCCAAATTCTTCAACTCTCTTCTTTTACTTTATTTTATGTATTTTATTTGTATTTTGTTTGAACACTAACATTTATTGCTTTATTGTTAATCTAATTAAATTCCCCAACATGCTTGTCATTTATGTTAATCTCCATTTTAATGTTTTTTAGGCACTACGATTATTTCTACAAAGTGAAAAACTCTTTCAAAAAATAGGTCAAGTTAAGTCAATGTTTTTCAAGTTAACATTTTTCAAGTTAAATCAATTATTTCAAATCCAGTCAATTATTTCAAATTCAGACAATTATTTCAAATCCAGTCAATTATTTTAAATTAAGTCAACTCTTTTCAAATTCGGTCAACCTTTTCAAATCAGTCAAATAAGTGGCAACTCTGTTTTCTTTCAATTTTTGGGAATTTGATTTGTGCTCAAATCGATTGGGCATCGAATCAGATTTTCGAAAAGAGTCGGTCATTTTTCGGGATAACAATTGGAACAATCATTTTATAATGTAAAACTTTTGTGATCTTTCATTTAATTTATTTTTTACCATTACATAAGGACATAAATTTATCAGAAATCGAAGTTAATCTATTTATTAGATTGAATTGAATTATACAATAACAACAATTCATTGTGCATTACTATTTCACAGATAAATATTTAAACTTTATTTCTCGAGTAGAAATTAGAACCAACCAATGCAAACATGAAGTTTGACATATAATATCCCTGCATCCCAAATTAATTGAATTTTTTTAGGTTTTTTTCAATGTTCAAAATATTTAAATTGTTCAAAGTTCAAGGTGAATGTTTGAATTTTTTTCCATATTAGTAATTTAATTTATTGAACTTTTATATTTTCAAGTAAATAAATTACACTATATATTTATGATTTCACAAAGGGCAATAATGGACAGTATGGTGTAAATTTTGTCTTTGAATGTTTTTCTTAATATGTGTGTTATCTCACAAATTCAATTAAAATAGGACAAAGGGGTATCTTAATTGATAACAAATAATTATTTGCATACATATAATATTTATTTATCATTTTTTTCATATAAAATAATATCTACACTTCTAAAAAAAATTAGCTATTAACTTCATTGCTACTCCATCGCTAATTGTTAGTAGCTAATATAAATTCATCGCTATATGAATTTCGCGATGAATCTTTTAATAATTAAGATACGAACTTTAGTAATGGTCATATTATGTAACTTAATATAAAAAATATATTTATGCAGTAATCTTTAAAAGTATTTAGGAACAAAAAATAAAACTGAACTATTCAAACACATTTTATTTTAAATTAGTTCAAAATTTTATTTCTAAAACATGTCCAAACAAACTTAGCATTTATTATTGTTTGTGAGAAGTTAACCAATTAGAAACGAGAAAAGGATCAAAATTGTTCATTATCTTTGAGTTAAGAATCAAAGTAATCCTTGTCTTTTAACATGGAGCACTAATAGTCCTCCATGTTTCAAGAATTGGTGCACTTTTGATATGCTTGCAAACAACTGTATATTTTTTAATAGAGTTCTCTTTCCCACGTGAGAAGAGTTTCCACCATTGTTTAACCAAATCTTCCCTCTTCTTTCCCCCTTGTACAGTAGCCATATCCCATAGTTCATAACTTAAATTCCCCCTATGAGACAAACAAAATCAATATAAAAGGCTCATATTTGAAGAAGTAAAATTCATTTAGTTACATCTCATTTCTTTTGAAGAACAATTTTTTTTTGTGTATCTCCCTTCCGTGGAAATCTGCGGAAAGAGCAAAATTCTCTGTTTTTATGAATGCGAAGCAGTCTTGTGATACCTCATAACTCTATCCTTACACTTTACGGGTCATAAATCAAAGTACGACCCATCTACTAAATCATGGAAAAAATTATGATATGCTAAATCGTGAAAAAAATTATGAAACTTCACATTTTTGGTTCCACACTTCATGGACCAATCTACGGGTCGTAGAACACTCTACAGGTGGTAGAATGAGTCTCGTAAGTGATCCAGGGACCCCAAAATTTGCCCAAAACTTTACAAAAGGTTCCCTACAGGCCTTAGAAGCTTCTATGGGCCATAGAGGGTCTCGTAGACGATCCAATCTGCAATTTTAAAGAGGGGTATTTTCATATTTTCTCGCCCTTTTAAGCCTAAACTTGTCAGTTTTCACCTAATTAAATCCCTAGAAAGTACTTATTTATATCATTAACTTCAAAACACTCCAAGAACTTATAACGTAGTTTCAAAGGGGCGAAAGCTAGGGCTTTTAAGAACCTTCTTCAATTCTTCCAAGAAACTAATTCCCTATGTATGTAAGGCCCTCCAAAAGTTATCCTACTATTAGTATTTATAACCATCAGTTTCTACCTAAGATCATATTTATAAGTTGAGATCAAAGTTTCTTCCATTACTAGCTAATTTCATCAAAATACTTGTTCATGCATTTTTCTTGATAAAAATCATGACTTTTGTTGATTTTATTATTTAACTAAGCTTTTGAGACATGATTTACAGTTATTGTTGTATTTATGAGAACTTTATATATATTTCATGAAAAGCTATTATATTCACAGTTTTGAGTTGAATTTAAGAAGTACTTGAAACTTTTGTATTTGCAAAATATCAGAGTAATAAAGATCATGTTGAAATAACTTGCATTGATGCAACTTTCAGAAAAAGAAGAGAGTCAGGTTGAGAAGAGTTTAAGAACAGCTAAAGTAGGGCTAAGTCCCAAAAGATTAAAAAGGCAATTTGAGAATTCTTACTCTTTAAGACATGAGTATTATAAAAGTTATTTTGGGAGTAGTATTAAGCACTGATATGAGTGAAAGTAATAATAACTTGGAACTCATAAACTACGTAGCATGCGTAGGATATAATTATACCAAAAATATAACTCCGCACTTGCCACTGAGATGATCCAATTTTGGGATGGATCTACTCACCTACTTTTCATTCCTTACCTTGGCAAAGTATGGGATGGCTCTGGCAGCATGGATAAGACGCTGTCAGTATGCACTTCATTTATTACTTATGCTATCTTATTTTGAGATATATTTTTGTCACTTAGAGTATAGTGCCTTATCCTGAGTTCCTGTTTTGACTATATTACATATCGTACATTTCATGTACTGATGTCTTTTAGACCTGTATCATTTTATGATGCAGACGCAAGTGACAGAGTTTCTCATTAGACACTCCGTTGAGGATCAGCTATCCACTCAGCTATTGTGGTGAGGCTTCTTACCAGTCAGAGGCTTTAGAGTCTTTGCTTCTGTTTTAGTATTTTTGTTGAGTCTATGGAACCGTATCTAGTAGAGTCTGTATTATTGATGTGTAGCCCACATCCATAATAAGGAGGCTACAGGGCATTAGGAAGTGTCACTATCAATTGTTATTCCCTCTCATACTTCAGAGTTTACCTCTGTTAAGTCCATTCTAATTCGAGCGTTCACGCCTTGCTTTTCAAATCATGTCTTCATGTAGAGTCACTGAACCAACCAAGGGTAGAGGACGCGCAACCAGGCAGAATTCAAACTAGCTTGAGCCTCCAATTTCTGAGGGACCTAGAGGTCCAGCTATGTCTTTTGAACAGCCTCCACAAGCGGATATCTCTAATGCTGAGCTTCGCCATGCCATCTAGACTTTGGAACAGGCGGGCCTGCACAGGGAGGTCAACAAAGAGATTGCAAGAATGATGGTTTAGATACCATCAGGGTTCGTGAATTTCTGAGGATGAACCCACCTAAGTTCACAGGGTCTAATGTGAAGGAGTATCCTGAGAACTTCATTGAGGACCTCTAGAAGGTATTTCAAGTTATGTATACAGGTGATGCAGAGCGGGGTAAGTTGGCTGCCTACTAACTTAAAGGAGTAGCTAGACTCTAGTTTAATCAGTGGAAAGGAGGTAGAGTAAAAGAGGCACCAGCTTTAAGTTGGGCAGTATTCGAGGAGGCCTTTCTAGGATAGTACTTTCCTAGAGAGTTGAGGCAGGCTAAGGTGATGGAGTTTCTAAATCTGAAGCAGGAAGCCATGAGTATACGTAAATAAACCTCAAATTCACTCAGTTGTCCCATTATGCTCCGACTATGGTGGCAGACATACGTGCTAGGATAGATCAGTTTGTGTCAGGGCTTTCTCGGATGACTAAGAGAGAGGGCAGAAATGCTATGCTAATTTGGGATATGGACATAGCTCGCTTAATGACTTATATGAATCAAGTGGAATAGGAGAAAATACAGGATAGGGAGGAGTTCAAAAACAAAAGGGCCAAGACATCAGGTTAGGAGACAGGTAAAACGGGGCTGAAATGCCAATCATTCATCCTTTCAGTCTAAGACATCAGGACCCACACCTTTATTTGCTAGTGCACCTGCACCAAGGGTCAGGAATGAGCATAGATCACAGAACTACAGGTTCCAGGTCAGCCAGTCATAAGGGAGTATAGCTCAAGGATCGATTCGCTATCCAATTTATGGTAAGTGTGGTAGGTCTCATCTAGGAGAGTGCCTTGAGGGCACAAATGGTTGTTTCAGATATGATCAAGTGGGAAAATTTTGAAGGATTATCCTATGGGGAGGCAGAACAATAGGGATAATAAATCTCAGTCAATTTCTTCAGCACCACAAGGTAGGCCAGTTCAGAAGGGTGCTACATTAGGGACAGACGGAGGCACAAATCATTTGTATGCAATGGCCACCAGACAAAAGCAGGAGAACTTACCAGATGTGATTACTAATATGTATTGTTAGACTCAGGTGTCACATTATCATTTGGGACTCCCTATGTAGCCACGAAGTTTGCAATCAGTCCAGAATGTTTTCTTGAGCCATTAAGTGTTTCCACTCCTACTGGAGAATCTATTCTAGCCCAAAGAATCTATAGGGGTTGTCTAGTGTCAGTTTACCATAATGATATCTTAGCTGACCTGGTTGAGTTAGACATGGTAGATTTTAACGTCATTCTAGGCATGGATTAGTTTTATACTTGTTATGCCTCCATAGACTGTAGAACCAGAGTGGTTAAGTTTTAGTTTTCTAATGAGTCAGTCTTAGAGTAGAGGGGTAGCTCAGTTTTTCCTAAGAGCCATTTCGCATATCTCAAAGCCAGTAAGTTAATTTCTAAAAGGTGCATTTACCATCTAGTCAGAGTCAAAGATTTTATTTCTGACATACCATCTCTCCAGTCTATCCCAGTCGTGAATGAGTTCCCAGAATTCTTTACTGATGATCAACCTGGAGTCCCCCCTGATAGAGAGATAGACTTTAGGATAAATACCCTCCCAGATACTCAGCCTATATATATTCCTCCGTACCATATGGCTCTTTTAGAGTTAAAAGAGTTGAAGACACAGCTGAAAGACCTCCTAGATAAGGGTTTCATTAGACGAAGCGTCTCACCTTGGGGTGTTCTAGTTCCCTTCATACGTAAAAAGGATGGTTTCTCTTTGAATATGCATAGATTACCGTCAGTTAAATAAGGTCACCATAAAGAATAAATATCTTCTTCGCAAAATTGATGACTTATTCGACCAACTCCAGAGTGCTACTTATTTCTCCAAAATAGACCTCAGATCTGGGTACTATCAGCTCAAAGTTAGAGAAAGTGACATCCCTAAGACAGCTTTCAGAACCCATTGTGGTCATTATGAGTTCTTGGTTATGTCATTTAGACTGACAAATGCACAAGTGGCTTTCATGGATCTTATGAATAGGGTGTTGGGGTATTACCTAGATATGTTTATCATTGTGTTCATAGATAATATCCCGATCTACTGTCGTAATAAGGAGAAACATGCGAACCATCTTAGAATTATCCTTCAGACCCTTAAGGACCAATAGTTGTATGCTAAATTTTCAAAATGTGAGTTCTGGTTAGCATCCATGGCGTTTCGGGTCATATTGTTTCTTGTAAGGGCATTCAAGTTGATTCTTAAAAGATTAAGGCGGTAAAGAACTGGCCAAGGCCCACGACTCCAACAGAAATAAGGAGTTTCTTGAGTTTAATAGGCTACTATAGGCGTTTTGTAGAGGGGTTTTCTTCTATCTCAGCTCCCTTGACTAAGTTAACTCAGAAAAAGGTTTAGTTCATATGGTCTAAAGCTTGTCAGAAGAGTTTCCAAGAGTTAAAAACTAGGTGGACTACAACTTCGGTCTTATCCCTACTTGAGAGAGCTGATGGCTTTGTTGTATATTGCGATGCTTCAAGAGTTAGGTTGGAATGTGTATTGATACAAAGAAGCAAGGTGATAGCATATGCCTCTAGACAGCTTAAGACTCATGATAAGAACTATCCAACTCATGATCTTGAGCTTACTGTTGTCGAGACACTATCTTTATGGTGGGTATGTAGATATATTTAGTGACCATAAGAGCTTGCAGTATGTATTCAACCAAAAGGAGCTGAACTTGAGGTAGAGGAGATGGTTGGAGCTATTGAAGGATTATGACATGAGCATCCTTTATTATCCAGGTAAAGCAAATATAGTTGTTGATGTTCTTAACAGGTTGACCATGGGAAGCATTACACACATTGAGAATGGAAAGAAAGAATTAGCTAAGAAAGTGCATAGACTAGTACGATTGGGAGTACAGATTAAAGATTCTGACGAAGGTGGTGCGATTGTCAAAAATAGGGCAGACTCATCCTTAGTGGTGGAGGCAAAAGAAAAGCAAGACTAGGATCCTATCATCCTTCAGTTGAAAGAAGATGTTCAGAAGCAAAAAATGTTAGTCTTTGCAAAAGGGGGCAATGGAGTCCTGAGATACCAAGATAGATTGTGTGTACCAAGTGTTGATGGCCTTAGAGACAGGATTCTAATTGAGGCTCATAACGCTAGATACTCTATTCATCGAGGTGAAACAAAAATGTATAGAGATCTGTAAGAGGTTTATTGGTGGGGTAGAATGAAGAAGGACATTGCAGAGTTCGTATCCAGATGCCCTAATTGCCAACAAGTTAAAGAGGAGCACCAGAGGCCCTGTGGTGTGGCCCAGAATATTAAAATTTCAAAGTGGAAGTGGGAGATGATTAACTTAGACTTCATAATAGGCTTACCTCGATCTCGTAGATATCATGATTCGATATGGGTCATAGTAGATAGAATGACCAAGTCAGCTCACTTCCTACCTGTCAAGACGACTGACAAAACTAAGGACTATGCCAGACTTTACATTAAGAAGATTGTTAGATGGCATGGGGTTCCCATATCCATTATTTCTGATAGAGAAGCCCAGTTCACAATATAATTTTGGAAGTTCTTTCAGAAAGGACTTGGTATGAAGGTGA
Organism: Solanum virginianum; assembly: GCA_000787875.1. Taxonomy (NCBI): domain Eukaryota; kingdom Viridiplantae; phylum Streptophyta; class Magnoliopsida; order Solanales; family Solanaceae; genus Solanum; species Solanum virginianum. The sequence continues at coordinate 18,867 of DF363784.1, read as the reverse complement.
ATCTTAGTACAACCTTCCATCCCCAGACAGATGGGCAAGCAGAGCGGATCATATAGACTCTTGAAGATATGTTGAGGGCATGTGTTCTAGACTTTAAAGGTAATTGGGATAATCACTTACCCTTGGATGGATTCTCCTATAACAATAGTTTCCAAGCTAGCATACAAATAACACCATATAAGGCCCTTTATGGGAGGAGGTGTAAATCGCCTATTGGGTGGTTTGAAGTTGGTGAGGCAGGATTGATAGGACCTAATTTAGTCCATTAGGCTATGGAGAAGGTGAAAGTTATTCAAGTAAGACTAAAGAAAGCCTAAAGCCGACAGAAGTGTTATATTGATGTTAGAAGGAGAGATTTGGAATTTGAGGTAGGTGATTGGGTGTACCTAAAAATCTCACCGATGAAGGAAGTTATGAGATTTAGCAAAAAGGAAAAACTCAGTCCTTGATATATTATCCCTTACCAGATTATAAGGAGGATCAATAATGTGGCATATGAATTGGAATTGCCACCAAAGTTAGCTATTATTCATCCAGTATTCGATATTTCTATGCTTAAGAAGTGTTTGGAAGACCCCGCACTGGCGGTGCCTTTAGAGAGTATTAGAGTCAAAGATAGCTTGACATATGAAGACTAAAGAGATCCCAGTTCAGATACTAGATTGGCAAGTTCGTAAATTGAGGACCAAGGAAATTGTTTTTGTTAAAGTATTGTGGAGGAACCAGTTCATCGAAGAAGCCACGTGAGAAGCTGAGGCAGATATGGAAGCTAGATATCCTCACCTATTTGTGCCTTCCAATAACAATCATGAATGTAATATCCCTTATCCCTACCGTTGAGTTGAGATGCATCAGTAAATATGACTAATAAGACATCTGGATAGTGTCTTGTTGATAAACTAGTTCATTAGTAGCAAACATGCGTATATTCCCAAGTTTCACCTTCATTCGGGGACGAATGATCCCAAGGTGGAGATATTATTACAGCCCATATCTCTATATTCATATGTACCTATGTTTTAAGCCTCATTCTTATGTGTAAAAAGTGTATCAAGGTCATAAGAGATCTCTAATACTTGGTCGAGTTCAAAACTTTTCAATAAATTGAGTTTCTAGCCTTAGATTATGCAAGAGTCAACTTTAATTGATCAAATATTTTAGCATATAAAGAATTAGATGTCCTATGATATACCAAATGAAGAGTCTTTAAATTAGCTTTCTAACGCAACTAGTTTCACCTCATTTGGAGCTCGGAGTCAAAAGTTATGATTGTCTCACTGAAGAATGCGTGAGCAGAGTCACTTCTACAAAACCTCATGGGTCGTAAATCAAAGTACGACCCGTCTGCTAAATTGTGGCAAAAGTTTTGAAAGTTTACATTTTTACGACCAATCTACGGGTCATAGAATAGGTCTCATAAAGTGATCCAAAGACCCTAAAATTTGTCCAAAAGTTTACGAAAGGTTCCCTACAGAGCGTAGAAGCTTCTATGGGCCGCAAAAGGTCTCGTAGATGACCCAACCTGCAATTTTAAAGAGGGGTATTTTCATCTTTTCTCTCTCTTTTAAGCCTACACCTCTCAGTTTTCATTTAATTAAACCCCTAGAACGTACTTATTCATATCATTAACTTCAAAACACTCCAAGAACTCAAAACGTAGTTTCAAAGGGGCGAAAGCTAGGGCTTTCAAGAACCTTCTTCAATTCTTCCAAGAAACTATCCCCATGCATGTAAGGCCCTCCAAAAGTTATCACACTATTATTTTAGTATCTATAACCACTAGTTTCTACCTAGGATCATATTTATAAGTTGAGATCAAAGCTTGCTCCATTACTTGCTAATTTCATCAAAATATTTGTTCATGTATTTTTCTTGATAAAAATCATGACTTTTGCCGATTTTATTATTTATCTAAGCTTTTGAGATAAGATTTACAGTTATTGTTGTATTTATGATACCCTTATATCTATTTCATGAAAAGTTATATTCATAGTTTTGAGCTGAGTTTAAGAAGTACTTGAAACTTTTATCTTTGCAAAGTATCGAAGTAATAAAGATCATGTTGAAATGACTTGCATTGATGCAACTTTCAGAAAAAGAAGAGAGTCAAGTTGAGAAGAGTTTGAGAACAGCTAAAGTAGGGCTAAGTCCCAAAAGATTAAAAATGCAATTTGAGAACTCTTACTCTTTAAGACACGAACATTATAAAAGTTATTTTAGGAGTAGTATTGAGCATCGATATGAGTTAAAGTAATAAAAACTTAAACTCATAAACTATGTAGTCGGTGTAGGATAGGATTGTCCAAAAGTACAACTCCTCACTTGCTACTGAGATGGTCCAGTTTTGGGATGGATCCACTCCCCTAGTTTTCGTTCCTTACCCTGGCAAAGTATGGGATGGCTCTGGTAGCGTAGGCAAGACGTTGTATCACCACAAAGCTTATAGTGATGGTTGTCGGTTAGAGAAACTCCCCAAGCTAAAGTAAATTAGTTTCTATGTACAGAGCTTCAGCATATGTTTTACTTTCAGCATGCACTTCATTTATTACTTATGATATTTTGTTTTGAGACATGTTTTGGTCACTTTGAGTATAGTGCCTTATCCAGAGTTCCTCTTTTGGCTATTTTACATACCATACATTCCACATACTGATGTCCTTTGGACCAGTTTAATTTTTTTATGTAGACACAGGTGATAGAGTTCCTCAGCAGAAGATTTGAGGATCAGCTATCCACTTAGCTATTGTGGTGAGGCCTCTTACCAGTCAAAGACTTTGGAGTCTTTACTTCTGTTTTGGTATTGCTTTTCAGCTGTGGTTAATGTGGGCCTGTCATGGTAGTTGTTTCAGATTATTCTAGTTAGAGGTTCCATAGACTTTATGACAAGAGTTTCAGTTCTCTTTTGCATATGTTATTGAGATATTTCCTTTATTTTGATTGTTTAGACTATTGTAATTTCTTTAGCACATCTTATCTATGGCTAATTTTATTATTTAATTCTTCCGCTAAGTAAAGTAGCCAAGTCAAGTGGTTATCTTGGGACCAAAAATGGTTCTGGGTGTCGGCCACGCCCAGGATGTGAACTTGGGGCATGACAACTCTTTACTATCATCGAGTCTTTTTTGAGTAGAAAGCCTATACAATTTTGAGATTATGGTGATTATCGATTGTTCTCTTGTTGTTGATAACACACTAAGTAGAATTCTCAATTGAATTTAATTGGGAGGGTACCACGCATAAAAATGTCTTTATTATCTGCAGATAAGTTTCTTGCACACAAAGTGTTTGACCAATTATCATAGTATCATTTGGCCTCAAAAGCAATAACAGGGATCTAGAGATGAAAAAAATTCTCACCATACACAGGAGTTGACTCTCTGCCCCTATTGCGCCTTAACAACATAGTTGCTTCCAATAGTCTATCAAATTCTTAATCAAGTTCAAAACAAAATTGTAGTGATAGGGTTTGACATGATAAAGAGACAAATCCAAAGTCTGATATAATAAGGAAAAGGAAGAGATAAATCAAAAGTCTGATTTGATAAAGAAAATTGAGTTTTGGGGGGGAATGTTTCCCATGTGCGAAAGAGAAGTTTGTTCAATGTTTGACGGATGTTTGCAAGCATATCAAAAGTGCACCAATTCTTAAAACATGAAGGATCATTAATGCTCCATATTAAAAGACAATGATTACTTTGATTCTTAACTCAAAGATAAGGGACAATTTTGATCCTTTTCTCATTAAAAACTCTTTACTTTAGCATAATTACAAAAATATCCTTATGGGTCCATAATAAAAGTAAGAACATGTATGGATTCTTCTAGAGTTTTATTTTGATCATTAATTATTCAGCTACTAATTATTCAATTTAACTACATTTGATTGGCCCAAATCGCAATCAAATTAGCCAATTTTTAAATCAAACACCCCATTGCCTTAAACCCATTTTTAGCTCACATTTTTTTTTTCAGTTTTCATTTAATTAAACC
>DF363784.1:3510-14801 GCA_000787875.1 Solanum virginianum | reverse complement strand
GGATCAGGCCAACCCAGAAATCCCCTTAACCCCGCCCAACTCTTTGTTTTTCAGCCAACATGAATACATTATACATATTTTACACTACACATATACTCACCTGAACCCCACACGCCCCTTTCCCATTTTTCTTTCTTCCCTTCCATTCTCACGCGTACACTCCCCTCACCTTCATCCGTCTTCTTCGCGAAGCCACCAGCGAACAAAACCAGCATACAGCAAAAATCCAAACCAACCTAACGTTCCCTCTAATCGACTCTATACATACGTGGCCTTCTCTCCCTTTACCCTTATACGATCTTATGCGATCCGTTGAAGAGATTCGATGAGTTGTTGCATGCTAAGCCATCGATGGTCCTTGATTCGGAATCGATGATTGAGAGCTGAAACGCATATTGATTCCTCAAGACTTCAATTTGATTGTCAATTCAAAGAAATCCCTAAATTTGATCCCAAAATCCGGCCCTAATTTACCCATTTTTTCCTGCGTTTTCCCATCCTTTTTGCCCTAATTTGGGGCTATATAATCCTCTCTTCCCCATCGTCTGAGGGGCAGTTGTCCTTAATCCCAGAAAACCGTAAGAAGATTCTCATTTCTAATTTTCAGAGTCGTTACTCACCTTCACACACTATTGAAATTTTTAGGAGTCAGCGATTTTTTTTAGAAAAATCAAGTCAACTTCAAAGGTTCCTCAGGTCGGAATTTTCTGATTCAGAGGGCTACATTCGAGTTTCCATCTCTGTGGTGTAAGCTTCTGCTTCAATTCGTAGTCTCAGTTCGCTGGTCCTAAAGACGTAACATCCTCATTCGAATTTATTGTTTTCTCCTTAAGCGATGTGTATGCTGTTATGTTTATGGTTGCCACATAGCTGATTAGACGATGGTGTTAAGTCGATGTGCTTATGGGTTTACTGTGTTTAGAAGGAAGATCAGTGATGAGTTAGCAACTTTGTGTTGGTTTAAATGGTTACAAACTATGCTCCATTTTCACTTTAGCATATACCAAAGAATTTCTTTGGATTATTCTGGATTTCTTGTCTGATTAAGGGTTATTATATTCATTCTATGAATGGCTGCATTATGTCAAGGTTTTCCTGTTCTGTTAAGAGTTCTGGTTGTTACTGTGTTTGCCATGAACGAAATTGAATCTTGTCTCTGTTTTAGTCACTGTTCATGGCTTTATCTGCTATCTTTTTCGTTAAGGTTCACTGATTTGAAGCTTTACTCAAGTTTCCGTTGTAGTGTGTCAAAAAGTGATTTCGGTCATATAGTTGGCAGTTTTAAACATGTGAAAGTGTTCTACACTCATACTTAGCAATTTGTCCTCCTGTAATTCCTTAGCAATCTTTTTTTTCTTTTCTGATTATGGTCTGTATCTCGTGCGTATGATGGTTTACCTTGATTCGTATGCAACAATCTGAAATGTGTTGAGTGTTCTACCTATGACTGAGTGTGCAATCTTTAAGTTTCACCTTATATTTCTTGTTATAATATCATTTTCCAGTAGGTGTCTTAGGGTTGCTGCTTTCTAGTGTGATCTGATCATTTAAGTTGACTGTTAACTCTCTTTTTTTATGAATACAGTTCATTTAACATTGTTATTGGGTTCGTTTCCATCTTATTATTGTCTTATATCTCTCAAACTTCAAGTCTTAAGTTACGAACTGTTACACTAGTTCATAAATGTGTTCATTTACATGTTATTGCTATGGCTGCCTTAGTTCATGCTTAAACATGACTCGCTTAGTATTTTTTGAAGTTCAAGTATGTTCCAGCATGTTTTTCGGGGTATTATTGTCCTGTATTCAAGTCATATTCGTGTCACTATATGAATATAATCTGTCTAGTATGCTTTCGAAGTCATTAGCTTTGGTTTCTGCTAGATTTTGCTTGGGAATCAGGGTTCTTTGGTCATGAACAACCCTGTACATGTCTTATTGATTCTGTTCTGTTCTCCATCTGTGCGAGTGATTCTGTAAATGATCGCATTCTTCAAGTTTTGGCTATTTCTGTTTACATGTTGGCAGCCATGAAATTTCAGCTTTCTATGTTTCCTCGTTTGGTCTAAACCTGAGTTGTTTTTGAGTTGTTGTCCAATATATGATTTTAAACTCTATTCTGGAAATCAGTTTGCTATGGGTGGTAGACACAGGTTATATTTGTTTTCACTTCAGCTTGTTAGAACTCCATCTTTTCTAGGGTGTTTTAACGGATAAGAATGGCTAATGTACAATGTAGTTGCTGATCATGTTCCTGTGTGGCTGTTACAGTGAAGTGCTAGTGGTTTGGTGAGCTAAAAGACTTGTTTGTCATAGACCTATTTGGTTCTTGATTCTTAGTTGATTACATTTTCATATCACATCTGTTTAAAAGTTAGCAAGATCATGTGGAATGTGTTGATTTAGGCTTAGCCTATACACCTTAGTTCTTACTCAAGATTATCTATTATTTTTCTTTTTAGGACTTTCCTGAAATATAGTATTGGCATCATTTATTTAAACATACTTTGCATTTCTAATGATCTCTTTCTGATAAGCGTCTATTCCAGCATGAAATCATTCCCTCCCTGTTTTATTATACCCAAGATAAGTATAACGTGTTCTTGTTTGAGTGTTTTTCCTTTGTTTTAACCCTGCTTGCGCTTACGTCTTCCTTAACATTTGCTCAAATGCATCCATGAACATTTCACTAATCCTTATTGTCATTTCTTTGCATAAACTATGATTCTGGTTCATTTTGGACCTTCACTTTGCATTTCTTGGGCCATGGAGGCCCAAATTTTCTTCTCTTCGAGTCAGCCCACCCTTTCTTGGACGTTATACAGGTTAATGAAAGTTGATATACAGGTTTTGAAGGCCAAAATCAATAAATATACTCTAATATACATCTGGTATACAACTAGTGTATGCAAAAGACAAAAAGGGCTAAAGCCCAATTTCAAAGGAGTGCATCAGGAATTAAATGGGCCAAGGACCCAAAACTCTTAACTCTCTTCTTTTACTTTGTTTTATGTATTTTATTTGTATTTATTTGAACACTAACTTTTATTTGTTTAGTTGTAATCTAATTTATTTCCCCAAAAGTCAAACCATTTACGTTAGTTTTATTTAATTTTGATCTTTTGTGATTCTTTAATTTGAAAAATGCATGTCTAGGTCTTTAACACTTAGTCATTTTTAGTTTAGTTTAAATTTTAGAAACTCAAATTTTCTTTTATTTTAAAAGTAATCAAATTAAATGTGACTAGATTTCAAATTTCATTTTTTAAACATTGGTCTTTTTTTTTGAAGTTAGTCAAATGAGTTTAAATCACCGGTCAATCGTGAGTTAGCGGTCATTTTTTAGTGATTAATTTCTTTTCAAAAATGTAAATTGAATCCTTACCCATTTCTTTGAAATTCTAAGATTTTTTCTGTTATGGTTTTAAAATTCTGTTAAAGTTTTCTTAATTTCTTAAAAAAATTAAGTGGCGACTTTGTTTTCTTTTTTCCCTCGAAAATTGGCTTTTCTTTTAAATTAATTTTGTTTTAAACTATTTTTCTCCCTTAAAAGCCATTTTTTTCAATTAACAGAAATGATGACTTTGTTAGGGATTTAATTAGGTTATAACCATAAGATTTGACTTATTTGACCATCTACTTGGAATATTTTGTAATATTTCTTTATTTGTGCCTTACCTATTTAAATTCATATATTTAACTGTCATTGCATTTCAGAGCATAATTCTGCCAATCGGCAAATTGGTTTGCATTAGGATAAGGGCGGTTACGTGGTTATCCATGGTTGTCCCTTCAGAAAAATCTTTTAATATTTCTTTGGAAATAATAAATGGGTAGTTGGTTTGCGATCATTCAACGCCATTTACTATTTCATCCCGAGTTTGTCCAACTCGGGTTCCAGGTCAAATTGAATCCACTCTTAGTCCACCTAGAGTAGAGCGAAATCAAAACCTTGTAGGAGCATTGACCTAAGATGACCCAATACGTAAGGCGTGTTGGGGCCATTAGAAAAATCACGTCCTTGAGTTCAAAGTGGCCTCCAACTTAAATGGACAATCATACTTGTGTGTTTAAAATTTAAAGGTTGTATATGTTATTTGACAAATCATTGTCCCTTGGGGTTGAGATTTTATTTTAACAGCTCAGCCAAAGTTGGATCTTCACAAGGTACTACTTCATCCAAAGACGTTCAGGAATCTCAAGAAGTTCAAGAAGAAAGATTTATTTGAAGATTTAGTTTAATGTTGTACCCCTGCGTGGGACCAATTACTTATATCCCCTTTCCCTGTTATGTATCCCCATTCAATTTATTTATAAAAGTTGTAATTATTTTTGGGGCAAACGGACGTTTCAAATGGTGTATATATTCTTTAAGTCGTTAGGTCTACCCTTTGCATAAAGGATCACATATATTAGTACACATTATATTTTGTTTATGTGCTAATTGCTATATAATTTGCTTTATTGTGTTGTTTGGTTTATGTGTTAAATACATATGTTTTGCCTCGAACATGATTGATCCATTATTCTATTCTCAAAATCTTAAGAACATATTTTGAGCCTTTCTAAAATACTTTGAGTCCATTATCAAAAATACCTAAAAATTATTCCTTAATGTTCAAATGGGTCATCACTCAAATTCATATTGACTTTATTTTCTTGAAAATAAAATAATTTTCATCTCAAAAATAGCTAGAATCACCAAATACTCCATCAGTTTCAAATCAAACACCTTTATATACTAAGTTAAACCTTCCAGAAAGATCAGTTTGTGAACATTTTATTCAAATTTAATAATCTACTCATTCCAGTATTTTAAATTATCAATTTTTGTTCATTTGGTCATTCTTTTAGAAAACCCTATTCTTCGGAGTTTGGATTAATTTGTTTAGGCAAAAAAAATATTGTTTATTATTTTGATTGATTATTACAATTAATGGACTAACTCTTTCACCTTTTGAGTTTTTCTTTCTTTTACAGAAAAGAGATTGATTTGTGTTGGTTATCAAACTTGCTTGCTTCAAAAGAGAAAAGTTTTTTCAAGTTTCCACTGGCAGAACATTCGTATTTCACACGGTCTAAGGCCAAGAACGTTGCTACAAACTCATCATTTCTTACTTGGACTATTAAGAAAGTTCGTTCGAAAATGGACTCTAGTTTGATCAGTACGGTAACATCATCTGAATTTCTTGCATCATATGTCGCAGCTAATATCGGTATGGGAACAGAATCACACTTGGAAGCCATTGCTCGTCTAGAGCAACGAGTTGCTGAATTAAGCCTCATGATGACACAGTACCAACCTGCTTTTCAGAACCTACCTCCAGATGGCCGCCAAAAAAATCATGTGATACCTTCGCTCCCGACGTCAAATGAGTTTGATCAAAGAAATCATTTTGTCCCTTCTCAGCAAGTTCAAAGTGCTTCATTCACTCGTCCAACTCAAGAGGATCCCTTTGTTTACACCCTTTCTCCTCTAAAGGCTCCATCTCTGACACATCATGCTCTACCAGTGTACACTTATGCTACTATTCCACCTGTTACCAAGATTTCAAGATTTTACCATCAATATATTGATCACTATGTTGAAATTGAAAATGATGCAGAAGTTTTTGATGTCGAAGCGATGAATAGGAAGATGAAAATCTTGGAGGATGTTATGAGAGACCTTCGTGGACTCAATGGTAACCAAAGTGTGAGGTACAAAGAGTTATGCATGTTTCCTAATGTTGAGCTACCACCTGGTTACAAGATTTCAAAATTTGAAATGTTTTATGGATCAGGAAATCCTTTCTTTCATTTGAAAATGTATTGTGAAAAGTTGATTGGAGTTGAAAGTAATGAACGGATAAGAATCAAATTGTTCAATCAAAGTCTGACCGGAAAAACTTTGGAATGGTCCTCCAAGCAAGATTTGACTAAATGGCGCACTTGGAATGATTTGGCTAATGCTTTTGTGGATCAATACAAGTTTTAGTTGAGATCGCTCCTGACAGAATCTCCATTACAAAGCTAAGGCAAAAATCGACAGAATACTTCCAAGAATATGTCATACGTTGGAGAGAAGAGGCATCTAGGGTGCATCCACCAATAGAAGAAACAGAGATGATCACCTACTTCATTCAAGCTCAAGACCTAGAATACTATGAACAAATGGTGACAGTGGGTGGGAAGTCATTTGCTAAAGTTATCAAAGATGGAGAAATGATTGAGGATGACCTTAAAACGGGAAGAATTACAAGTTTGACATCATCTCAATTCAACAATAGAGCATTTCAAACTGATTTGTTTGGAAATAAAAAAAAAGGAAAAAGAAGTCATGATAGTAATGGCTCGGGGATCTACCTCATATCATCGTGTATCGTGTACCACCTCCAGGCTATCCCTTTGCACAGTACACAGGCTACAATACGCAAGCAGCATATCATGCTCCACAATCGACGCAAAACAATGTACCTCATCTAATTTCGAGAGAAAATCTCCTCGAGTCTTCACTCCATTGGCAGAATCATTGACCATTCTTTTCGAGAGGTTGAAGACAACAGAATTACTCCGTACAGTAAAAGCTAAGGTTATCAACACTTCATCTATTTGGTATGACCTAGATAAGCGTCGTGCTTATCACTCAGGGGTTGCTAGGCATGATAATGAAAAGTGTATCACCCTTAAGCACAAGATTCAAGATTTGATTGATAACAAGGAAGTTGAACTTGCACATGCTCCTAATGTGAAAAATAATCCACTTCCTGAGCCCAAGCAGTAGTTAGTGGAGAAACCAGTTGCAAAGATGAGACGACATTTGCTAGAGGTCATGTTTTGGCACCTTCCAGTCCTGCATTTAAAGTTCAGTGTTTTCTTTCCTTGTAATCGAATTTTATTGCTTTCTATCTTTTGTAATAGCACATTATGGTTTCTTTTCCTTTGTAATGTTCTTCTTTTGTTACATTCGTCCTGATTTTTCTAGTGGAATATGTAGGCGGCTTTTATTGGCTTAGGTCACGTTATTTAAAAAAATCTTAAATTTTCTTTTACTTTGTAACTATGTTTAACCTGATTCCTGTATCAGCGGGATACGTAAGCGCCACACCAGCTCAGTCATATTCCCCGTAAGATTTTTATTTCTCTTTACAATGAAAACTGGGGCAGAATTTTGAGAGGATATCAAAATTTCTTAGAAGAAGACTTTCTCCAACAAGTCAGAGTTAGAAAGACATTAAAGTTGTAATTGGGGTAGATTTTTTTAGGTTCTCTCAAAAAATCAATCAAAAACTACAAGGAAGTTAAAACTTCTTTTGTGTTCTAAACTGGGATAGAATTTTTTAGGAGGGCCTTCAAAATTTTTATCAGACTTGTATTTTAAAACGAATTTAGCGTGCAGATTAGATGGCTGACAAGCATCAAGATGGCAAGGCAAAATCAACATAGATCGACCTCTCAAAACTAAGAATTTTCTTTGGATGCAGGAACTATAAAGTCACAAGGCATTATTAGACCCATAATGGCCTCGTCATGATTCATATGACTTCTTCTTTTACTCGTTTTCTGGATTTATCCTCAGTATTCTATTTATTTCTAAATTTCTTCATATGCTTTATTTTGACTTATAACATATTTTCTTAATGTTACAGATAAGATAACCTTGCACGAAGGATTATTAGATTTCATCCAGATCAATACAAGCGAAACAACTTCACCTTTTAATTTATGCTCTATTATGTCATTCACTTTGATAAGTTAATTTTGTTATTACTCAAATTTGAACTTTGCAGGCACTATTCCCAAGATTGAAGGCGATTTTCAAAAGATCATCTCAAATTTTGAAGAATCAAGCAGATGTTCATCAGGAAAAGAGACACAAGTTAAACTTTTAGAGAAGTTATTCTGGCACCAAGAACTCAATTCAACAATTTGTTTATTATTTTTTCTAGTCCTTCGTTATTTTAATTTTCATGTTTTTTGTTGACATATTTCTTTGCAAATTTTGTTAAGTTTCAAATTGGAGTGTCACTTCCTATAATGTAACAATTAAAATCATTATTGGACCGTCACTGCCTTCAGTGTGACACGTTATTTATTATTGGATCGTCACCTCCTTCAGCATCACATATTAATTTATTATTGGATCGTCACCTCCTTGAGTGTGACATGTTATTTTATTATTGGATCGTCATTTCCTTCAGCGTGACACGTTAACTTATTATTGGATCGTCACCTCCTTTAGTGTGACACGTTATTTTATTATTGGATCGTTACCTCCTTCAGCGTGACATATTAATTTATTATTGGATCGTCACCTTCAACGTGAGATATTAATTTATTATTGGATCGTCACCTCCTTCAGCGTGACATATCATTTTATTATTGGATTATCACCTCTTTCAACGTGACATATTATTTTATTGGATCGTCACCTCCTTCAGTGTGATATGTAATTTTATTATTGGATCGTCACCTCCTTCAACGTGACACGTTATTTTATTATTGGATCATCACCTCCTTCAGCGTGACATATTATTTATTATTGGATCGTCACCTTCTTCAGCATGACATGTTATTTTACTATTGGATCATCACCTCCTTCAACGTGATATATTATTTTATTTTTAGATCGTCACCTCCTTCAGCGTGACACTTTATTTTATTATTGGATCGTCACCTCCTTCAGCGTGACATATTATTTATTATTGGATCGTCACCTCCTTCAGCATGACATATTATTTTATTATTGGATCGTCACCTCCTTCAGCGTGACATATTATTTTAGTGGATCGTCACCTCCTTCAGCATGATATGTTATTTTATTATTGGATCGCCACCTTCTTCAGCATGACATATTATTTTATTATTGGATCGTCACCTCCTTCAGCATTACATATTATTTTACTATTTGATCGTCACCTCCTTCAACATTACATATTATTTTACTATTTGATCGTCACCTCCTTCAACATGACATATTATTTTAATGGATCGTCACCTCCTTCAGCGTGATATGTTATTTTATTATTAGATCGTCATCTTCTTCAGCATGACATATTATTTTACTATTAGATCGTCACCTTCTTCAGCATGACATATTATTTTACAGTTGGATCATCACCTCTTTCAGCGTGACATATTATTTTATTATTGAATCGTCACCTCCTTCCGCGTGACATATTATTTTGTTATTGGATCTCATCTCCTTTGACACATTAATTTATTATTGGATCGTCATTCCCTTCAACATGACACACTAAACTATTATTGGAGTGTCATTTTCTTCAACGTGGCAATTAAATTACTATCGAAGCATTATTCCCTTCAATGTGACATGTTAAACTATTATTGGAACGTTACTCCATTCAACGTGACAGTTAAATTATTATTGAAATGTTTCTTGCTTCACTATGACACGATAAAGTTATTATTGGACCATCACCTCTTCAAGGTAACATGTTAATCTATTATTTGATCGCCATCTCCTTCAAAATGACATGTTAAACCAGGCTTGCACAACTTGTATTCATATTTATGTTTCATCTACTACTAACAAATTTTTTATTTTAAAAAGTGAGATTTTTTATGATTACAAATTAAAATAAACGTTGTTCTTTTATTAACCATACCATATATACCACCATCCAAACAAATTGTAAGTATACTATCAAAAAATATCTTTTAATTATTTAAAATATACAAAATAAAATATCTGTTTTTAATAGAATCTTCAAGTAAAATGAAAGGGAGATATGATTTTCTAATTGACGAGGAAAAAAATTGATGAACTGCAAGCATAAACATAATATTCCACAATATTGTTGACTACTCGTTTGCTTCAAAATTTTAACAATATTCAGAATTGATGAACCCAGCTCATTAAATTTGTATACTCTGTTTTTGCTTTTCAATGTTTAAATTAACTAATAATAATTAAAAAAAATTAAAATATAGATTTACATTTTCTACCATTTAGGGATATTATTTGCAATAATTTTTACGTGCTATAAAATGAATTACAATCACAAGTGTCTCCATAGAAAATCGGGTGACGCGAAACCAAGATCCGAATGATCAAACAATCCATCTAACGCTACGTATTCACCCACACCTGCGTTATAATCCACCAAATCAGCCATTCCCAATTCGAACAAATCGTAATTCGGAATCCTCTCTTCCACTTCCCATAACTCATTTCGAATCAACTCAATCTCCGATTCACTTTCCACCGTCGTCGGCGCCGGAGGTAGTCCAAGCTCATCATCCGACGCCTCCAGAAGGTAACCTAACTCCGGCTGAGACTCATCTGTATCCGCCGTCAAATCCACCACTTCCGTCTCCTTCTCCGTTCCCTTCGCCGTGATTTCTTCTTCGAAGCTCTTCATGAACGAATCGAAATCGTGACTCGTGGTGCAAAACTCAGAGTCATCGTCGCCGTCGAGATCGTCTAAGAGGTTCTCCCTGAGTTTCTTCACCTCCGGTGAGTCATATTCTGACTCGTCCGAGTCGACTCGGACTCGCTTCTTTCTGCTCATGTTTTCCATAGAGATTTGTAGAATGCGTGTAGTACACGTGCTTTGTTTGGTAAACTGAATAACTTGGGCGAGGAGAGAGGGAAGAGAAGGATTGGTTTATATAGTGGAGACAAGGAAGAGAGAGAAAATCCGAGTAATGATGTGACGTCGGCGCGTGGGCGGGATTTATCTTGTGGGGAAGCAATTATGGTCGTCTCTAGATTTTTCTTCTCTTTTTTTTTTTGAAAAAAATAATTTAAATTAGCAACGTTATGTTTAAACGTGTTGGTTGTGTGTTTTTGAAGATTTATTATTTTTTTTCCAAAAGTGGTGGGGTGTGGGATTTGAGACTATATAATTAAAAAAATAAAATCATATTCCGTGATTAGCTGGTTTTGATTTCAGACTTGGAGTACGGGATGTGTCGTAGGGGTCTACTTGGATTAGTCCATTAAAGGTCGTTTAGTTGGGGACATATTATTGTGGGATTAATATATATTTTTAGAATAAGTTATTTGATCATATATAATAGCTAACTAATTTCATATAAAAATAATTAAGTTAAATAATTAAACAACTAACTAATACTTTCAACCAAACATGAGATAAAATAATCTTAATTATACAGGATTATTTTATCCTGAAATAGTTATATCTTATACCTCATGCCAAACAACCCCTAAAGTCGAGATAGATTTATAATTTATGGCTCAAAAATTGGATCGTTTGGTGTGAGGTATAATTTTATATAAGATATATAATTTTAGAATTAAATAGAAATTATTATATTTTATGTCT
>DF363785.1:16260-33217 GCA_000787875.1 Solanum virginianum | reverse complement strand
AGGAGTAAGCTCTGGCTACACCCACCCTCCCCAGACCTCACTTGTGGGATCATATTAGCTGTTAGGTTTCATACATGTGAGCAATTAGGTTAATCTTTATCTTCTCCAATTGGTATTATGGCTGGCAATGCCAATGTGGTGTCTTCGTTGTAAATTTGTTTTATAAGAGTGGATATTTTTCTGATGGTAGTAGCCTTTTTATTTTTGTTTGCAACTCCTAAATAAGCAAGTCGTTGTTTATAAGACAGTTTTATAAAGTTTCTCTATAAGATGCTTTTGTACTTTTCTTGTGCATCAATGTCATGTTTCTTTGGATGTAGAGATCAATATCTTTGTAAAAACCAATGCATCCTGAAGATGCAGTGGTTAAAAGGCAAACATGAAGCTCCTATGCAAAGCTGAAGGAGCTACATCACATCCAATAAATCATCCATACCATTTACATATGTGAACTTACACCAAGAATACATTCATTAAAATTGTGGCATTCAAAGAGGCAGGGTGGGGTTATATCATACTCCATTGTAAGATCCCTTATTGTCCTTCGGGGAGGTCCATAGAATGCTGCCTTGAATTGGATGACACACATAATCTATTTGCTCACCTTCCAACCACACCAACTTACAAATGTTATCTCTATGGTTGTGAGTAAGGGTGTCAAAATGAGCCAAAATATAGGTAACCCGCCCAAAATTTTATGGGTTGGGCTCAAGATGATTTGAATTGGGTTCAATCTCAACCCAGTTAAGCCTTAACCCATTTTGAAAGAATTTTCAATTGAGCACCAATTTAATCTACAATTCCAACCCGTTCTAAGGCTCTTACTTGCATTGATATAATGTTTGTTTTTGGTCTATTTTATATTTCCTGTGATTTATCTATTTATTTGTAACTTTTTTTTTCGAGTTGAAATTCAAGTTGTAGTCATAAAAAGTAAATATTAATAATATGATAAAATTATTGAGATTGAGTGGGTCATGACCCAACCCCAAATTTTTGCCTGTTTGAGCCCAAAGTAAATTTGGGTGGGTCATAACCCAATCCAATCTCTGTTTAAACCCATTTTAACATTCCCACTTTCAACTCAACCCACCCATTTGACATCCCTAGTTGTGAGGCACGTTACACTCTAGGCATATAGACCGTATCCCAGACAAGATATCCAAGACATTCTTTGCAACAAGACAGTTGAAGTAGATTTTTGGAGTCTTTATCTCTACTTTACATGTGTAACACCTATTCAACAGAAACCCCCTTCTTTTGTTGAAACATTCTCCTTGAGTAAAGCAAGCCCCAGGCAAGGCTGTCCAACTGAAGCAAACTACTTTGTCGTGGGCATTTGTTCCTTACCCAATTTCTAATTAAGTTCCCAGAATATTCAAGTTTTGTTGGCAAGCCTGAGCAGTGAAAAGAACTCTTTTTTCACCGATCCATCTCATTTTATCAACTATCAATGTGCATTGTTTTACCTCCTTCAAACTGCTTGACTATGCCATTAATATTTCCACTTACCAATCTTGGCAATTCTCCACAAATCTTCCAGCATCCATTACTTCAACCTGCAATTCTAGAATCAGGACAAGAAACTAACTGGAAAAGGTTAGGGAATTCATATTTTTGCACTAAAAGTACCTACCTGCAGTTGTGGTTTATTTATAAAGTCGTGCCATCTGTTCTATATGATTTTACTGGAGAGACTAGTTTGTCAGCTCTTGGCGTTTCTACAATTTTGGAAGCTGATTATTGTCTACTTTTCGTGGGCCTAAAGGAGTTGTAAGGGCCTGATCATTCTATGGATAGAGTGATAAAAGCTAGTTATGTGTAGTGTACTATTAAATAAATTGTTATGATATCCAGATTTGCCTACTTATCTACCATTATTATAAGTCTATTATTATCTTATCCTCCGACAGTATTGCTACTATTGTTTTCTACTTGGATTATCTTTACCTTTTTTGCTGTCAGTATTTTCTTTCTTCTACAGTACTTCTCATCATAGCTTTTACCCTAGTAGTTGTCAAACCTGTTTTACGACAACGCTTTTCTTGAGCCAAGAGTTTGTGGGAAACAACCTCTCTACCTCATAGAAAGTAGGAGTAAGCTCTGGCTACACCCACCCTCCCCAGACCTCACTTGTGGGATCTCATTGGGTGTGGTGTTGTTAATATATATATACAAACTTTCTACATTTGATGAAAGTTTGTCATATAGGTAAAACCTTTTGATGTCGTCAAAAAAAAATTGCAAAACCTTTTGAGAGAGCATTTTTAGTTCAGAAAAATTGAAGTTGTGAAGGCGTGCAATGTTAAATCAAAATGAACATTTAAAATTGAAGTTGAAGTCTGGCAATGTTAACCAAAATGAACATTTAGAATGTTAAATAACATTGTCCATGTTTTCTTTTTACTCTCACTACTCACTAATTAAAGGGAAAAATACAGAGAACTTAAGGTACTATATATTTTTCTTGTTACTCCCTCTGTCCCAATTTGTGTGATGTAGTTTGACTGGGTGTGAAGTTTAGAAATATGGAAAGACTTCGCAATGTTCTAAAACTACCCTTAAAATGTGTATATCTTTGTGGACTTTTAGCCAAATAAGTGGGACCCAACATGGGTAAAATGCTCATTAAATATTTGTCAATAAGGAAATGTATCTTTCTTTTGGGACAGACTAGAAAGGAAAGTGTCATATACTCATATCAATTGGGATAATTGGGATAGATGGAATATATTTTAGAAAGAAGTTAGTAAACCAAAGTTTTATACTTACATAATTTTGGTTGGATATTCAAGTTTTAATTATGCTGCCGCATGTACATATTACTAGCATTTCCTTCTAATTGCTAGAAGCTTATATATCCTCAAAATTGTCACAGACTGAGTTCAAGAGAATAGCCTCACCCTTAAAGTATCAAACTCGGTGTGTAGCTGCCTTCCCTAATCAACAAGGTTTCTTGGTGAGTAGCTTTCTTATATTGTACTTTTGGTGCTGCATGATCTAATACCTTCTTGTGTGCTATGTTAAATTGTTCTCTCTTATTTTTTGCCCACCTTATACAAATGCTAGAGTCTCGTACAGAGAGTGGGATTAGTAGAATGGTCTTAAAGCTTAATATTTTGAGCTGATACAATTTCCTTCTTATATCAAACTAAAGATGAACAAATTTAAAAAGCCTAAAAGAGTGTTATTACCTTTGTTCTGGCAAGTTCTGCCAAGACTTTGAATTAGAGCGTCAAGGACTTATGATGACAGTGGCTTCCATGATTTCTTCCGCTGGAGACTGGAATTTGTCTGCATGAGACACCTCCTGTTACACAAGAATTACATGGTGTTTGAAGTATTAATTACTCAGTTGTGTTTTCCTAAATTGGGAGATGCAAGCTGATATTGCAAAGTCTCTCTCGTATGCTCGCAATATTTCTTTATCTGCCCAAGCTTTTCAGCAATTCATGGGATTTCTTTTTTCAATAGCTCGCCTTATGAGATAGTCCCAGCCTTTAAACTGCTTTGACCTCTCTCTAATAGACTCTCTTTTCCTTTCATCTTTTCTGTCTTCTCCACGGGGTATTTTGTTTTAGAGGGTGGCGGAGGAAATGATTGGACTGACTTGAATTATTCAGCTGTCTGAGAGAAGCAACCAATGAAGCTTTATATCAACAGTGAACTGAACTCTTATAGATGTTTTGTTTGTAAAGCATTTTGGATCTTACATAATGAAGTTCAAAAAAGGAAAAGGTAATAAATGTTACAGGCTGATCCAAGGTTGTAATCAAGTTAATGGATAGAGGACCTGTTCCCTTCCCTTATGCATTGAGATGTTTAAAGTCACTTCTACTGAATCTTCCTCAAGAAAAGACTCTGCTACTGAATCTTCCTCAAGAAAAGATATTTCTACTGAATCTACTTTAGTTATTTTCTGAAAAGGAGTTTTATGGTGCATTTGGGTTTCACTGTCCTAGGCATTCTTGAATGGTTCCCTATGGTTATAGCTTATTACCATTCCATACCTCTTATTTGTGGTAAATAATTCCTGATATTCTGATATTATGAATACATTATACCAGATGCATCTAGGTTTTAAATTCATTGAGATGTGTCATTTTAATATTACACATCTTATATTTAGGTTGGCTCTATTGAAGGACGGGTTGGTGTGCATCATCTTGATGAATCGCTACAAGGTAAAAACTTCACATTCAAATGTCACAGGGAGGGCAATGATATTTACTCAGTCAACTCTCTGAACTTCCACCCTGTAAGATGTCTTTCTCCTTGTATATTTTTGTTCATTGCAGTTCGCCAGTCTTATTCTCTATTAATTTTGCTGTCTTCTAATGTTGCATCGTTTGGGAGGTAGGATGTGTAGCTGTCTCTCATATCCTTTATTTAATATCTGGTGGATATAGTGTTGACCAAGAGAAATTGCCAGTCAATGTCTCTGTGGACCAGTTTTAGCAAGTTATTGTTAGAAGAACCTACATATGATTGTGCCATTTCAGTTGTCTTGACCTTTAGACTGGAACACCTCATTCTTTCAATTTGGCAACCCCAACTCAATTAAAGTGTTAAGGTACTAAGGTAAGCATTTATCTTGTTTATTGTGTTATTAAGTTTCCTAGTTTAGGTGGAGTAGGTTGAACCATTATGTGTAAGAGCATGAGACCTGAAAGTATATAGCAAGCTTGTGTTAATACACAAGCTGAACATAAAGTTGATAAAACACAATACTGGACTAGCTTCTTAAAGTTGGGTCTTCAGGGAAGTTTTCATTGTCAAGTTGATACTATACTAATTCTAAATACATACTGGACTAGCTTCTTAAAGTTGGTCTTCAGGGAAGTTTTCATTGTCAAGTTGATACTATACTAATTCTAAATACTGCAAATATTGCTACTTCAACTCATTTGTCATGTGTTACATCTGCTGCCCAGATACATGGAACGTTTGCAACAGCAGGATCTGACGGTGCCTTCAACTTTTGGGACAAAGATAGCAAACAGAGGCTTAAGGTATCCTTGATCCTTTTTTAGTGTTAATTTCTGTAACTTTTGGGTCATTTTCTTTACTTTGTTACGATTTCTAGGATGTCCTCTTCATAAACAGAATTGGCATACATTTAGATGCATGAAATTGATAAATGATCTTTCTATGTTCATAAAATCCTAGTTTCTGGACATTAAAAACCAAATATCTCTCTTTGGTTGTTTAATCATTGATACATTTTATTATGACAAAATAAAAACTGTAATGTCACAAATTATGATTGCTATATGAGACCTTACTTGGTTGACATAGACCTTTCTGAATATTTGTTGAATTTTCCTCTGTATCCTTTGGTACACATCAGCTGTACCACTTTCTTTAATGCACACCAGAGTGCAACTTTTAACTTTAAAGTTTGCATCAGGGTGACCTAGAAATTTTAGCACATAGTCATTCATGAAGTAAAGGAAATGCTACTTGTGAGTTTTTATATATGAGGAAACCATTATGTTATATCCTCAGGTACCTTTTACTGCTTAAGATACAAACTGTCTTCCTCCTGAAACCAGTGTTATCAAAACAAAAAGCACGAAAAAGCTCGAAGATCTATTGGGCTTCAAGTGCGAAGCATGCGCTTTAATAAAAAAAGGTGCAAAGGGAAAAAAATAAAATACAAATATATATGTTTAGTCCAAGACCAATAATCATAAGCATGAATGACAAATATAAGAACAAAAAAAAAATATTTTTACGATAAAGTGAAATATCATTTGTTTAATGTTCGCCTCTTCAGACGCGCCCTCATTGGCAAGGGAAAGTATGCCTTAGAACCTTGATGACGACACTGAAGTGTACATTAAGCGAGGCGAAGTGCTCAACTTGTTTTGACTCTCACTTCAGGGCTTAAGCGTGTGTCTTTGACAACACTGCTTGAAACTGTTTTGGCTTTCTCCAAATTGGTGGCTATGGAGTTACAAGTGGAAGGGAAAAACATAAAAAAATGAAAAGAACCAATTAGAACATGCTTAGAAAGTTATTTTTTTGCAACCTTGTCTTTCTCTCTACTGCAAGCCTACAAACTCGCGCCTGCTTATGTGAGTTTTCTGGTTGATTGACCAAACGACAGTAACAAATGGTTGGTGTCAGCTATAAGTAGTCCAATATCCATTCCGCTCCACCTAACCCTTTTCATTCCAATACATTATCATTTCTTCTTTTACAGTATAATCCTCATTTTACATGACATTTAATTTTAGCTTATCCTAAATGTGTTAGTGTTCGATACAATTCTAATCTTATTCAACTTTCTCAACTTTCAAGAATTCAAATCCTTAAAACAACTCAAAATTATTTACGTTGGATATATATTTTCTCTATCAAATGGCTTTTCAATCATTATGATAAATACTTGTCATTTGCATACACACTACTCTCTCTTGACCCCACTTAGTGGGATTTCATTGGGTATGTTGTTGTTTTACTTGTCATTATCAAATTTAACAATTTAAATCTGTGTCAATCAAATAACGATATCAAATGGAATGCTGGCATGCTTTTCAATAATGTAGCATTGTATTGAGAATGGCTCATTCTTTATAGCATGTTATAATTCTTTAATTATGGAAAGAAGTAGCTGCTTCAACTTTTGGCATCTTCCACTATTGTTTTTTTATGTGTGTGTGTTTTCTTTAGGCAATGTCAAGATGTAACCAGCCAATACCTTGCAGTGCGTTCAACAATGATGGCTCAATCTATGCATATGCGGTATGTTTTTTGGTTGCTTTTGGCGAGTAGACCTTTACTGTGAGTGCATGCTCACCCTCTCGTGAGGGAGTGTTTCCCCAGTTCCTTTCCACTGTAGGCTTTTCCCTTGCCTGCCTGAATGCAGAATATGCCCCAAACCTTGTTTGTTTCTTGTCTCCGATTTTCTCTTAGTCATGTCTGCCAATTTGCTTAAGTTTTCAATTTGTTTATCCATTTTTTTGTATAGGTTTGTTATGATTGGAGCAAGGGTGCTGCTAATCATAATCCATCAACTGCAAAAACATACATTTACTTGCACTTGCCACAGGTATATTCCATCAACTGAACCTTGGTTTCTTTAGCGTTTCTTAATGTTTGAACCATATATACTCATCAATCCCCAAACGAAAGAAAAGAAGTATATTAGTGTTTTTAGCATCAAATGATTTGTGTATGCTATGCTTCATGCAGGAGTCTGACGTTAAATGCAAGCCACGAATTGTAGGTAGCGGTAGAAAGTGAAGTCAACAGTAAAGCTGTATCTCACCATTTTGGAGAAAGTTTCTTTGTTTTATACATGGAGAGATTTGTGTTCCATTTTTGGGTTTTTCTGTCTGCAGTTAATTCGTGGGAGTAGAGTTTTGAGCTTTGAGCTTTGAATACTCAACAGAAAGTTTAATGGATAGTGATTTGAGTCTGATATTCCGTATTAGTAGGAGCTTGATTATATATAAGTAGATAATTGTTGAGTCTCCATCTCTTCAACTTCCTGGAAGTGATTGATTAGCTATCTCTAGATTTGTTATCTCTGAAGTCGAATTATAGACCTTTTGCTTTTAGAGTTGATAATTACCTCATGAAGTAGAGTCCTTAATGTAAATGGGCATTTGGACTGAACTTGGGTGGGTTAACATTTGTTACAATTGCTCAATCCTGCTTAAAAGGAGATGAGCTAATTAATGGGTCCCAACCTGTTCAACTTGATATACTTTCTTTAAATTATTAATTTGGTTTAAAGTCCTATGCATTTCCTTCACATCATTTTCCACTTGTCCATATGAATGAATTATGGGTTAGTTTACATTACAAAAAAAATAATATATGTAATTTGTTTGATACACTTTTTTAATCCAAGTATAATTAATTTTTTCAATAGTTTTTGGTACTATGTTATGTATAATTAATACATGAGAAATAATGATATTAGTAATGTAAGAGGTTTTAATATATAGTTAAAGATACAATATTAGTTCAACTTTTTTCACATCCTTTTGATGATACCTTTTCTAAACAAATAATTATTTAGTGATTATGCAAGATGTTATTTTAATACATCTAAGTCAAACACTACCTAAGAAATTAAAGTTCATGATTCTTTTTATTAATTAATATTCCAACAGAATGAAAAAAATAACATATAAACTCGCTCAAGTGAGCGCAAAATAAAATAAAATAAAATAAAAATTTATCAGATGTTTGATTCAGTCTATCTGACGAGACTTGTTAATTGTGTAGTATTGTGATTTTCATATATGATCTTTCGTGTTGTCTTAATCTTTAATGTATGTATCTTTTCTTTCTCCATGTTTAATATCTGCTTGCACTTAGTAGAAAAGCTGTTTCTGTTAACACAAAATAATTTCAGAAAAATATTTAAAGCTTTGTATACCAATTATTAGAGACATTTAACTAACAAAAAAAGTTCACTTTTATCATATTTTACCCCGGCATTAGGAGTTGCCTCTTATTCTCTTTCATATGGAGCCAAAATTTTTACTAGGGTGTGTCAAAGTATAAAGAAGTAAATTTACAAAGGAATTAAAAAGTGTCAATATATAATATATATACAAAAAATAATATTTTGTTTATCTATAATATATATATACAAAAAGAATATTTTTTTAATCTAACTACACAATATAATTTTTTGATGAAGGGGTATTGGTTGACACCCTCAAATATGTCTCTGGACTGTCTACTTTCCCTATCCCATCATTTTATATGACTCCTTTTCTTTTTAGTTCATCCCCCCAAAAATGTCACTTTATTATAATTAGAAACAATTTAACTTTAAAATTTTTCTTTTTATGAAATGAATTTTGGCTACACAAATATCTAAGAATTGTTTTAAACCATAGTTTCAAAAGTTTTTTTTAAATACTATGCTAAGTCAAAGAGTGCCACATAAAATAAAACGACGGAGTAACAAATAAGGTCCTTTGACACCTCTAGGCATTTGGTTCAAGACTGTGATATAATACTATGTAATGACCTTCCAGGTCATTTTCTTTGCTTTTCGATCTTTTCAACATTTAAAGATTTTCTATAGCGACCTAAAGTCATTATGAGTTGCTGGCGGTAACAGCTAGATCATCTGGTTTTTTTTTTTTTAATTTTTATGTCTGATTCTGTGTTTTGGATCCTTTGGAGTTTGAATAGTTGACTTCGGTGAAAAGTCAAAACTCTAGGAAGACGGCCTCAAAATGAAATTCTGGCGGTACCAATAGCTCCGGAATAGTCATTGTAGGCTAGGAGCATGGTTAGCTTGATTCTTGAGGCCAATGGCGCGAGCTCGTGCCATTAGGTATTTTAGTCTTTAAGCTTTGGCCTAAGTTTGACCTTGGTCAATATTCTTGAAAATTATGTCTGGATGAGAATTTCATAAGTGTGTTTAGCTCCAAAATATTGACTTTGATCTAGAGTGATCTTTCGTATATGTATTGAGGCTTTAGGTCTCATTTTGAGCCCTTTTGTAGATTTTGACTTAAAATGATTCTTGAGCGCTGGACTCACGTTTTTTACACAACCTCAGTTCAAAATTTTAACTACGTCGTTGAGTTCAAAATATCAAATTTGATAGGATAACATAGTTTGTTTGTGTACACGAGGTTTCGAACAAATCTCGAGCACTCTATCAAAGATTTTCAACTTGGACAAAACTAGCTAAAGTGCATCTGCTGGTGCAATTTCCATTTATTCTCCGTGTTCACAACCTGTATCTTGTGTTCGTGGAGGTCATCTTCATTGCACTCTACATTTGCGGGAGCTAAGCCACAGTCGCGAAGGTTAAGCTGCTGACCCTTCAATTTCGCAGGCCAGACTCCTCTGCATTTGCGGAGGTCATTTGCCAAGTCTTTTTATTTAGACCAATGACGCAAACCCATCCTTCTTCTCAGACATTAAACTCGATATTCTCGAGGTGCAGACTTTTGATTGAGGTGATTTCAGTTATTTTTTTTATCTAGAATTAGTGTGTGTACACTGTGAAGCAGTTGAAGATCATTAGAGACTACATTTTGAGGTAATTTTTCGCCTCAAAAGGGTTGTCCAAGTTGATTTTTAAGCTTTAATGGTGTCTAATTTGCATGAACTTATTTCTTTTATCTTTTAGCATTGAATTGTGCCCTATTTTGGGATACAAGCTCTATAAGTCATTTAGAACTTTTTTATGAAGTCAATTTTGAGATTCTCATTGGGTCCCATAATTTCATTTTACACTTGATTTTGAATCCATCTTCAAGAATATAATTTGTGTCAAAATATCTGTATTGATATGGTGAACAATATTTTGATAGCATGATGACTATTAGAGGGAGGTGGATAGCTTTCATTCAATGGATTTAGAGTTCACATAATTGGTGTCGAGGTAGGCAACGTTCTCCATTCTTGACTAAGCTCTTTTGAATAATGTTTAGCATAAATTTCATGTGAATTTTGACTATATTCACCTCGTATTCCATTTTCTTCCATCCTTTTTCATTTTTGTAATTTTTGGTTGAGCCTTAGAATAGGGTAGTCCCTTATAGACCTTAGCTTAGGCTTGGGGTCCTTTCTCCTGGAGTGATTTAGGATGAGTATCCTTTTGAAGAGTTTGTGGGTGACCTTAGACTAGGTTTGAGCATTAGGTGCTTGCTATAAGTTCTATTGCCCTCATAGCTTTCTGTAAGTTCTGATGGGACTTGCTTCCAGATAGTGTACCTTATGCTAGTTCTTGAGGCTCGTGTGGCTCGATGTAGTCATAGGTGTGATCTAGTTTGTCTTAGTTATTAATTTGGATTTATGAATTTGGAATTAGGCAACGATCCTACAAATGTTTTCTTCCCCTACTTGATTTAGCTACCTAAAATTCTTTAACTCGATATGAAAATGTATACTACTGACTTTCTTATTAGATTATAGATATTCAATATAGTTAGGCCAGAGGCCTTGTTCGAGGAGTACTTAAACCCCATGTTAGTTCTCTGAGCCTTAATATGTAAAGATAGTAGTTTGATCTTCTAGTTTTATATGTCCTGATTGGATACTAGTGATGGTATGCATTATATTGATTGCTCATTCATACTTTTTTGTGATATGATATAAGTTCATGCATTGACTCATCGTTATCCTACACGCACGCGCGCGCGCACACAGAGAGAGAGAGAGAGAGAGAGACAGAGAGAGAGGATGTCATTCATACTGTTGACATGAAATTGGTTTCAAACTAATTTTTAATTAGAGTCATACCACCTGGATCATCTGATTTTTTGAATTTTGATACTTATGAGGGCATCGAGGACATGCTCTTTTCTATTTAAGATTATGGAGGCATTTGAGATGATTCCAATTTTATGATTGGATTAGCCAACATACCCTTTTTGAAATGTTATGGCTACTAGTATTTCTCCAGCATCATCGACAGAGATGATGATAAGACCTAGTTTCTGCCTAGGTAGTGTATACAAATTATACATATCCTTATTGAACCTTCATACCTTCAGTAGCATTGTACCGAGTATAGGTGTCACACAGGTCCTACCTTGCTAGCTGGACGGGGGTAAGTCTATACGCTTGAGGATATGCACTTCGAAGAGGTTTTCATGCATATCTTGCATTCATATGCATCGCTTGTCACCAATATAATGTTTGTTGTTTGGTACCCTCAATAGCATAGGATGCCGGTTGGATTATGTCTATCGATTGTATCGATCGATAGTATGGGATGCCGGTTGGTTATTGTTTGACTATATTGGTGCCTAATTATGTTATATTTTTAGCCTTGGACTAGTAAGACTTGCTTGGATTTGATGTAATATTCTCCTGTTAGGTAGAATTAGATTAGTCTGTTAGCTGTTAGGCTATCTGTATATTCTTGGTAGCTTTTTTGTCGCTTGTACCTTGTTGAATAGACTCTACAACCTATCTTATTTGCTAATGCATGGTAGACCTGTTTCTCCCAAATACACTTCATAGCTCATCTTCTTCGTCTCATATATCTCAATCATTTTTTTATTAGCTATTCCATCATGATTTTATCTATAGTCTTGTTACCTGTGCTGTACTTTGCTTATTTATACGATATTTACGCTTGCTTTATCTATGGAGCTTAGTCGGTTTATGCCTACTGGGTATCATTTTGTTTAGTACTCATACTACACTTTTGCCTCTTGTAGATCGTAGTGCGAGTCTTAGCTATTGATTGACTTTGTGCCAAGCTGTTGTGGATTTTGGAGATTGGGCGAGCTCTTGGCGTCCAGAGTTATCGATTTTCATCTGTAGTTGTTCAGACTAGTCTTTATTTTGTATCCAAAAATAGCCCGTACCGATTCTTCATTTGTAAAAGCCTTGTACTTTTATTTTGTCTCTTAGATGCTCAAATACTAACTGGTGCCAGATCTTGGGATGTGTTCTTGTATAATGTTCCTTTGATCTTCTATTTCTTCTTCTTATTTGACAGCTTTTCGCTTCTTATGGTTGTCTTTCATAGGACAGTCCATTGCTTTTGATTTTGAGATATGGATTAAACTTACCTATTGGTGAAATGTATGTCACACCCCGAGAGAGTACTCTAGATATGATCGACACTCAGAAATCATTGTTGGTTCTCAAGAGAACTACTTGGCCTAATCATATATTCTATCAATAGTGAAAGACCCAGTTTATAGCATAAGAACATACTAGTAGGCTAATCAATCGTCAACCCAAAGAATAATTCTCTAAATAATAACGATCAAACTCTAAGTCAATCTACTATCACAAGAATGGTTTAAAAAGAATCTAGTTCAGGAAACAAAGACAAAAAATCAATTCATCACTGTCTAGTCTATGAAGGCTCTATTTCTACTGTCTAGACGGTGCTAATGACATATTCATGACTACCTCAAAGAAATAAAATGCTAACACTCTAACTAAGAAACATAAATGGATCCTCCGAGAGCAAGGAGGTCTCACCACAATCTCTGGAATAGAATAGATCGCCAATGAAGCACTTGTTGAGGATCCCTAGCACCTTTATCTGCATTATAAAATGATGTGGTGCCAAATAATGTCAGTACATGAAATGCGCAGTATGTAACATAGCTGAAAAAATAATAAGCTCAAGATATTCTCAACTCAAATTAACTCAGTAAAATAACACAAGTTTATAGATAAACTTAAGCTTGGGAAAGACTCAGTAGTATGCAATCAAACCAATCATATCGAGTACTATCATAACCTATTTGGGAGTTTCTCTAACGGACCATCATATATGAGCCAGTGATAATACCACAAAGCAATGTCGTTGCCACATTTGAATACTTTGCCAAGGTAAATAACAAGTCACAACAATTAGATCCACGATTAATCAAATCAAGTCCTCTTTTGGGATAAAAGAAAAACATCAAATTTTATGGTTCAATCTTCTCCTACACTGGCTATGTAGTTTATTGAGTTTGAGTTATTACTTATTCTCACCCAATTTGGTGCTCGATACTCCTCCTATAAATATGCTCATAAAACTCCAATCAATTCAGTTGGTTAAGTCATTCAACTAGTCTCATTGGACTCTCATCAATTCAACTATAC
Organism: Solanum virginianum; assembly: GCA_000787875.1. Lineage (NCBI taxonomy): Eukaryota > Viridiplantae > Streptophyta > Magnoliopsida > Solanales > Solanaceae > Solanum > Solanum virginianum. The sequence goes on along the minus strand of DF363785.1, from coordinate 19,663 downwards.
TCTTACAATCAATCCCATAAAATAATCATGAGTTTAATTCATACACATATTTAAGAAAATATACTCTACTTGCCTAGATATGGATTTAGGATTTAAGAAAATATACTCTACCACTCCTTGATTTATAAATATGCAAGAATTTATTAGGATTTAAGGATATTTTCAAGACCTCAGTCATGGAAAATTCAAAGACTCAAACTAGACCATGATTCTACTAAACAGGGAAATAAGATACATGGACAAACTCAATTCATATTTTAGTTAGCCTCGCATACGCGGGACGAAGGTTTGAATACTGAAATGTAGAAGATTTGACTTGGGATAAAGGTTTGAACACTCAAACATAGAAGATTTGACTTGATCCTATGAACCTTATCCTTTTCTTTTTCTCTTTAGCCCTAGGTCTCCAAGTCTTAACATGTAAATATTAGAAAAATCATGCTTAAGAACTAATATGGGGCCAAATGACTAGGGATGATATATTTTTTTGGAGTGTCACAATATCTCTCTTCTGAGATCATTTATCCTCAAATAATGATTAAGCTAAGGTAAATTTGAGGCACAAATGCAACTCAAGACACATTATCTTAATCATTCAAATATTCGAACAATCAACTACAATTCAAGAATAGACATATCAACTCAAATTAAGGAAAGAGTATTACCTTCAATATCATCACTGTCGAGTATGAATAGATGCTGGTATTTGGCCTTCATATCATCCTCAACTTTCCATGTGGACTTCTTAAAGAATTAATTTCTCCACAAGACTTTGACTGGGATAATCTCTCTAGTTCTCAACTTGCGCACTTAATAATCAAGAATCTGGACAGAAATCTCCTCATAGGATAAACTATCCTTAATTCAAAAAATCTCCTAAGCACTTCTTAAGCATCGAGATATAAAACACCAGATGAATAGTGGCTAACTCTAGGGGAAAATCCAACTTATAGGCTACATTGACAATTTTCTTCATAATCTGATAGGAACCAATGTACCTGTAACTCAACTTTCATTTTTTCCCAAATCACATAACACTCTTTATAGGTGACACCTTCAAGTATACCCAATTATTCACCTCAAACTCCAAGTCTCTTCTCCTTACATCAATGTAAAATTTATGTTGATTTTGCATAGTCCAACCCTCCTGAATGACGTTTACCTTCTCTATAGCTTGATAAATCAAATTTTGTCCAATTAACTCAGGTTCACCTACCTCAAACTAACCAATCGATGACCTGTACCTCCTCCCATAGAGGGGTTCATAGGGAGCCATCTGTATACTAGAATGAAAGTTATCATTATATGCAAACTCAATGAGAGGAAAGTGATCATCCTAATTACCTTTGAAGTCAAGAGAACATGCCCCCAGCATATCCTCCAAGGTTCGAGTTGTGCTTTTTACCTAGCCATCTATCTGAGGGTGGAAAAAAATACTAAGAGTTACCGTTGAACTCATTTCTTTTTGAAAAGATATCCAAAATTAGGCAGTGAATTAATATCCTTTATCTGAGATATAGGCAAGGAAACTTCAAGCAACCTAACAATCTCCCGAATGTATAATCTGGTGTAAATCTCTATAGTATCAGTTATCTTAACTACCAAGAAATGATTTGATTTGGTCATCTTATCCACAATCACCCAAATTGAATTATGTTATTTACGGATCTCAGCAATCTTATAATAAATACATGTTGATCATTTTCACTTCCACTCTAGAATCTCTATATTATGAGCCAACCCATATGGTCTTTGATGTTCAACTTTAGTTTGTTCACAGTTCGGGCATTAGAAATGAAATCAGCGATATCTCTTTTCATTTCGTTCCACTATTATATTTTTCTCAAGTCATGGTACATCTTTATGAAACCTGGATAGATGGAATATCAGGAGCTATGAGCTTCTTCCATAATCCTCTCTCAAATATCATCAACTGGGGACACTTAACCTATCTTGGTACCTTAAAACACCATCTCCCCCTTTTAAGAAAACCACAGTCTTCTGTATGTGCACATCCTTCAATTGACATAAAATAGGATCTTGATCTTACTTTTCCTTCACCTCCACCATAAGAGATGATGCAAACCTATTCTGAACAATAACTTCACCCTACCAGAATCTACAAGTTGAACTCCTTATTCGACTAGTTTATGCACTTCTTTAGCCAATTCCTTCTCCTCCTCCTCAATTTGAAGAGTGCTCTCCATAGACTTCCTGTTAAGAGATTTAGCAAAAACATTAGCTTTATTGGGTGGTAGAGAATACTCACATCATAATCCTTGAGCAACTCTAGCCAACTTCTCCGCCTAGATTGATATCCTTCTTGTGTTATACATATTGTAGGCTCTTGTAGTCTATGAACACATATATATGCATTTTATATAAATAGTGATACCAAATTTTAAGAACGAATACCATAGCTTCCAACACAAGGTCATGCATTGGATAGTTTCTCTTATAAACCTCAAGTCACTAGGAAGCATATGCTATTACTTTGCCTTTCTGCATCAACACACAACCTAATCCAACTCGGGTTGCATCACAGTAGATCACAAAACCCTCTAAGTCATTAGGCAGGGTCAACACTAGAGCGATGGTCAATTTGGTCAATTCTTGAAAACTCTTCTCACAAGAATTAGAGCATTGAAATTTAGCCTTCTTCTGAGTCAGCTTAGTCAATAGAGATGATATATATGAGAATCTCTCTACAGATCTCTAATAGTATTCAGCCAAACCCATGAAACTCCTTATATCTATCAGGAATATGGGTCTGGCCTAATTCTTCACTGCTTCAATCTTTTGGGTATCAACCTGAACACTATCTCCGGATATAATATGGCTTAGAAAAGTGTTTATGCTAGCTAGAATTCACATTTTAAGAACTTTGCATACAACTCTTGATCCTTAAGATTCTGAAGAACAATCCTTAGATAATTAGCATACTCTTCCTCGCTTTTGGAGTAGACAAAGATGTCATATATAAACACAATCACAAACATATCCAGATACGGTTTGAACACCTGATTCATGACATCCATAAATGTTGCAGGTGCGTTCGTGAATCCGAAAGATATGACAAGGAACTCAATATGGCCATAATGCGTCTATAAAGTTGTCTTCAAAATATCATATTCTCTCACCTTTAGTTGATGGTAGCTAAATCTAAGATCTATCTTTGAGAAACAAGAGGCACCCTGAAGTTGGTCAAACAAATTATCTATCGTGGGAGAGGTTACTTATTTTTTATAGTGATTTTGTTCAATTGCCTATAATCAATGCACATCCTAAGGGACCCATATTTCTTTCACATGAATAGGACTAGAGCCCTCCAAGATGCAACACTCGGCCTAATGAATCCCTTCTAACAAATCCTTCAACTGCTCTTTCAACTCTTTAAGATCAG
>DF363786.1:14462-30400 GCA_000787875.1 Solanum virginianum | reverse complement strand
GATCGGGTTTAAGTGGGGTTCTTACCCACGAAACCCTGATTATGCATCGTGAAAGGTTTTATGGCCCATAAGACTTGGTTTCATGATTTCAGAACCCTAGTTTTTAGGACTCAAATTTATGAATTCACCTACGGGGTATACATGGACATATAGGCCGTTCATTGGTTTGTAAGTGTCACGACCCGGACCTAGGCCTAGGAGTGATATGGCGAATGGGAACCCTAGAGTCCCCAAATAAGCCTCAAATTATCCATATTCATATCATCGATTCAGAAACCTAAATGAATAGTAAACATGTAGTTCTAAGGGATGGGAAAGTAGGACGTACTCTTTTGGGATGTTATGCAGAAAAGGAGTAACATGGGTCCATATACCACATAGCACATAGCATATAAATACTAAGGAGTGGGTAAGTATGACTCACTCTATGGTGGGCTATTTGGGACTTAGGATCTTTGATATCATAACATATAACCATATCATAAAGCTCATAACCAATTCACATAATGATAATCAATAGGTAGCCAGTTTCATAAGCATAACCTCCAAGTACAACACTTAACATATAAACATAAAGGAGTTTATAGGATGTCCAATAGTGTCTCTAGTCATAAGATAGGACGTGGGCCAAGACATACCCCGGGCTTACCTTCAAATTAAATAATATATACTAAACACCATAGGTAGAGGAATGGTGGTTTGTCCTTGGAAGATAGGACTCACCATAATGAGCAAATCTCAAGATCTAAGCTAGACGTTGTATGGTGGATGAATGTAGTCCTCGGTCCCTATATGGTTAGATCATGTAGGCAAAAGTATGCGTTAGTATGTTTGAATGTACTAAGTATGCGGGCATCCAATGCATATGACTTACGTAACCTACGTGAGATATGATATGGCAAGGGCATATAATATAAAAAGATATATATATCCAAAGAAGTGTAGTATAAGAATATTCCATTAAATCCATGATGTATGAAATGCACAAATGCTTATATAAGAGGTGATGAGACCTCAATCGACATATAAGACCAAGCGAGCTATTACTTGGAATCCTGATGTTATCCCCACATCCTAAAAGAGGTGGTCTACTTGCCAAAGGTAAACTACACTTCTCCTCACGGCCTCCCATTTCGAAGAAGTGGCCTTCCATATGGGTATTCCATCTCGGATAGGATTTTTACAATTTTTATCATATCATATCAATATTGTAAACGCACCTTATGGACCTCCCATTTTGGTGAGGGTTGCCATATACATATACTTATGCTGACATATAGTTCAAGGAAAGGGTGAAGACCCTTGGGGATAGCCCTGATGCCCCGTATCCATCGGCGCTAATTCATCATCCCTCAAGAACACATATACGTATACATAATTTCAAGGAGATACAAGTCATTTTAAATCACTTAAATGCATAATTGGGCTTGAAAACCAAACATAATTCATAGGTTTCACACTTAGGCTCAAATGCCAAATCATAATCCATATCATATTTTTCCATGCATAGGAAAAACCCATTCACAATATCCAAATGAGGTGTAAACACCCAATATGCTCAATGAGCCAAATATCTATATATTTATGTGATCACATTCTTGTCATAACTATAATCTTATCAAAATTATATACATAAACATAATTAGGCTTAATCCACTTCATAATTTTCATAAAATTTAATGCTCATGAATGCATATACTATGAATGAGATGAGAATAACCTGTGTAATATAGATTCAAACTTAAATCAATAATACATTATGAAATTCGAGTAAAGACATAAGTAAAATTCACATTTAAATCATGATATAGATTAGCCATGCACAAATCAAGCTTAATAGGGGACATGCACATTCATAATTTCATATCTTCAATGTAATTCATCATATTAGGGCTCAAATCAACTTAAAATTATCAAATAAGCATAGCACATACTTCAACTGAATTTAATAATCAATAATACTCAAACCCCATATTTAAAGTAAGCAAAATTTCATAAAATTCAAATTGGGTCTTCTTGGTTGAATGAGACCAATAATGAATCCCACGTAACTTAGCTAATGAAGAAGAATCAAGAAGAAATTTGGTGAAGAAATAGCTCTTCCTTGATCCCCAAGCTTAAATTCCAACTAGAGTTCTTTAAGAGAGACTTGAGAGATTTTTCAAATGTGAGGAATGAATTTGAATGAGAGGAATCATGTTTAGGTCATTAGGAAGTCTTTAGGTAGCATAGGAAGTCATAAAAGACCCTTTAAATAATCTATAATTACGAAAACACCATTAATGAAATGAGTTGAAAAAATGAAAAACGTCACCTCATGGAGGATTATACAGTCCGTGATATGTTATACGGACTGTATACTTATTCGTGATCTAACACTTTGGAAATTCACTTGACAAAGGTCCGAAATGGTAATCCCATACATAGAATTTTTCAATGAATTCACTCCCATGGAGGGCCACACGGGTTGTACAAGGCCACATGGGCTGTATGGTACAAAACTCCACGATCAAGCTCAAACACCTCACACAAGGCCAAGGGTCACTCCAAGGAGGCCCTACATGGTCCATATAGTCTCACATGGATCGTGAAGGCTCCTATGGAGCGTTACCTTGGTCCAAAACTTTCTGAAACTGAGACTTTCAAGCTCCAATGAGGTCATGCAATGTCTGGGTCCTTACATCATCTCTCCTTTGGGAAAATTTATCTTCGAATGTGCAAGAACAAGACTTGACTTAGAACATGAAATATTTAGCCACGAGATACAATGCATTTTCATTACTTGAAAATCATATAGTCATTAAAACTCAAACTAAAATGTATTCAAATCATTCAAAACATTATAAAAATTATTTTGGTGCTCATGTATGCATGTCATGTCATAAAACTCAAAAGTGAAAGAGTTAGGACTACTTGAAAAAGGAAGAAACTAGTACCTTAGGCTTGAGTAGATTGGAAAAGATGGGGATATCATTTCATCATGTCCAACTCTGCCTCCCATGTAGCACTCTCCACATGTTATTTTCTCCAAAGCACCTTAATCGAAGGCACTTCCTTGTTATGAAGCCGCTTCACTTGCCTATCCAAAATCTCCACCGAAACTTCCTCATAAGACAAGTTCTCCTCAACCTCAACACCTTCCAAATGCAAAATAGTACTACGATCACCAACTAACTTTCTCAACATAGATACATGGAAGACCAGATGAATAGAGCTCAAATATGGAGACAACTCCAACCTATAAGCCACATTCTAATCCATTCCACAATCTCATAAGGACTTACATACCGGGGACTTAGCTTGCCCTTCTTGTTAGAACGCATCACACCCTTCATAGGTGAGACCTTCACATACACCTAATCACCAACATGAAACTTAAGGTCCCTCTTCCTAACATCTGAATAGGACTTTTGGTGGCTTTAGGATGTCTTTAACCTCTTTCTAATTAAATTCACTTTCTCCTTAGCCTCCAGTACCAAATTTGGGCTAATCAAAGCCATCTCTCCCAACTCAAACCACCCTATTGGAGACCTACATCTCCTACCATACAAAGACTCAACTGGTGCCATACCAATGCTAGCATGAAAGCTATTATTATAAATAAACTCAATGAGTAGAAGATGGTCATCCCAATTAACTTAATCATCCTCTCTGCTTGTTTATCGGTTTGAGGATGAAAAGCGATGCTTAACTTTACCTTAGTGCCAAGTCCTCTTTGAAACGATCTCCAAAAGTGAGAAGTAAATTAGGTACCACAATCCAATATGATAGACCTAGGCATACCATGCAACCTCCCAAACACTTGGACGTACATCCTTGCGTAATCTTTGGCACCAAAAGTAGTGTTAACTGGTAGGAGATGAGCTGACTTAGTAATCCGGTCAATAATAACCCAAATTGAGTCAAATTGCCTTGGGGTCCAAGGAAAACCAACCACAAAATTCATGCTCACATCTTCCCACTTCCAAGTAGGAATTTCAATATCCTGTGTCAAACCACCGGGCCATTTGTGCTCTACCTTCACTTATCGATAATTAGGACATTCAGATATAAACTTGGCTATGTCTTTCTTCATACCATGCAACTGATACACTTCCTTTAAATCTCGATACATCTTAGTAGATCCCGAGTGAATAGAACAATGAGAGTTGTGGGCTTCACTCATGATTACCCTCCTAAGATCATCCACATCCAGAACACATAATCGATCTTGATACCGAAGCACACCATCTCCCCATTGGGAGAACACCTCTATTTTTTTCGGCAACCAACTTCTTTAATTCAACCAATGATGGATTTATATCTTGCTTAGCTTTTACATCAACAACCACCAAAGATTTGACCCCATTCTGAACATCAATACCACCATCATTAGAGTCACCCAACCTAACACCCAATCTAGCCAAACATGAATATCTTTTGACAACTCTTTCTTCCCTCCATCAACATGATCCACATTTCCCATAGATAGCCTATAAGAGCATCGACTACAACTTTTGCCTTGCCAGGATGATACTATACACTCATGTCATAGTCTTAAGAAGTTTCAACCATCTCCTTTGCCTCAAATTAAGATTCCTTTGAGTGAACACATTTTGCAAACTCTTGTGATCGATGAAATCAACAACCATAAAAGATCCAACCCCATTCTGAACATGAATGAAACCATTATTAGATTTAGGCAAACCAATCCCCCAATCTTGTCAAACAAAGCACATCCTTCGCCATCACCCTTTGACCTCATCTATAAGATCAACTACAATATCTTCCTTGTTTGGAGGGCCCAAAGTAACTCTCTCTATTCGGTAGGAAGGCATGGAGATAGGAAACCTTAAAACACGATCCATAGCATGATATGAATCGCGAAAAAATGAAACATTTCCTAAAACCCCTTGTAGCCTCCTACCTATAGATGTACGCTTCACACCCATGAGTAAGACTCTACTTGACGCAACATATTGGACTTTGAGGAGCATTTATAAATCTAGTACTCTGATACCAATCTTGTTATGACCAAAACCTAGGGCCAAGGAGTGACATGGTGAATGGGACCCCAGAGTCCCCAAACAAGCCTCAAAGTATCCATATTTACATCATTAGTTCGAAAGCATAAAAGAATAGTAAACACATAATTCAAAGAAATGGGAAAGTAAGACTCACAGTATGGGGATGTTATAGGAAAAAGGAGTAACATGGGTCCACGTAGCATATAACACATAAATATTAAGGGGTGGGTAAGTATGACTCACTCTATGGGGGTAATTCGAGACTTAGGATCTTTCATATCATAGAATATAACCATATCATAAATCTCATAACCAATTCACATAATGATAATTAATAGGTAGCCATATTCATAAGCATAACCTCCAAGTACAACACTTAACATATAAACATAAAGGAGTTTATAAGATGTCCAACAATGCCTCTAGTCATAAGATAGGACGGGGGCCAAGATATACCCCGGGCTCACCCTTAAAGTAAATAATATAAATAAAACACCATATCTAGAGGAATGGTGGTTTGTCCTTAGAAGATAGAACTCACCATAACAAGCAAATCTCAAGATCCAAGCTAGACATTGTATGGTGGATGAATGTAGTCCTCGGTCCCTATATGGTTAGATCATGTAGGCAAAAGTATGCGTTAGTATGTTTGAATGTACTAAGTATGCGGGCATCCAATGCATATGACTTACGTAACCTACGTGAGATATGATATGGCAAGGGCATATAATATAAAAAGATATATATATCCAAAGAAGTGTAGTATAAGAATATTCCATTAAATCCATGATGTATGAAATGCACAAATGCTTATATAAGAGGTGATGAGACCTCAATCGACATATAAGACCAAGCGAGCTATTACTTGGAATCCTGATGTTATCCCCACATCCTAAAAGATAAACTTATTTCATGCATATTAGAGTAAACGAGACCAAACGAGACCAAAGTAGAGGTGGTCTACTTGCCAAAGGTAAACTACACTTCTCCTTATGAGCCTCCCATTTCAAAGAAGTGGCCTTCCTTATGGGTCTTCTATTTTGGATAGGACTTGCCAAAGGTAAACTACACTTCTCCTTATGAGCCTCCCATTTCAAAGAAGTGGCCTTCCTTATGGGTCTTCTATTTTGGATAGGACTTTCATAATTTTTATCATATCATTTCAATGTTATAATCGTACCTTAGGGGCCTCCCATTGCAGTGAAGGTTATAATATACTTACCCCTGTGCTAGTACATAATTCAACGAAAGGGTTTGTACCCTTGGGGATAACCCTGATGCCCCTAACCCACGGTGCTAATTCATCATCACACAAGAATACATATACGTATACGTGATTTCAAAGAGATACAAGTTATTTCAAATCACTTAAATGCATAATTGGGCTTGAAAGCCAAATATCTTTCATAGGTTTCATACATAGTCTTCAATGCTAAATCATAATCCATATCATATATTTCATGCATATGAATAGCCCATTCACAATATCTAAATGAGGTGTAAACACCTAATATGCTCAATGAGACAAATATCATAGACATTTATGTGATCACATTCTTCTCATAGCCATAATCTTATCAAAATCATATACATAAACATAATTGGGCTTAATTCACTTTGTAATGTTCATAAAATCCAATGCTCATGAATGTATATGCTATAAATACAATGAGAATAACATGGGTAATATAGATTCAAACTTACATCAACAAATCATTATGAAATTCAAGTAAAGACATAAGTAAAATTCACATTTAAATCATGATATAGAAATCATGATATAGACTACCCATGTACAAATCAAGCTTAAAAGGGGACATATACATTTTTATTTTCATATCTTCAATGTAATTCATCATATTATGGCTCAAATCAACTTATAATCATCAAATAAGCATAACCAATGCTTCAATTGAATTTAATAATCAATAATACTTAAAACCCATATTTAAAGTAAGCAACATTTCATAAAATTCAAGTGAAAAGAGTTTGGGTCTTCTTGGTTGAAAAAGACCATGAACCGAGCCCCAAAAGTACCCGAAAATATGCCTTGGAGGTGCCCGAAATTATAATCTATGTATCAAAAAATCCGTGCGTGATATCAAAAATCCAACTTCATATTCTTGATCAGGGGGTCAAATTATGTGGGAAATGGGTCAAATCTCGATGTTAGAGTAAACGAATTGCAATTTTATTTATCCAAGTTGTAATTTCTAGTGAGCTATTCATGCCCCTGGCGCGACGTGCTAAAGGCGCGCCATAGTGTATTTTCTGTCCAGTTTTTCTACCTCGGTTCAAGACTTTTGGATCTTGGGCCTAAGTTCTCCCATGCGTGAAAATACCTATACTTAGCCATATTTCACCCTCATATCATACAAAACATTCCCCAATACTCACTCAAACACTTGGACCAATATTTCACCCTAAATTTCAAGTCCCTAAATTTATCCGGATCTTAAGGTTTTCATTCAAGCTTCAAGTTTGCATTTTCAATCTTCATCAAGAATTCTTCAAAGCTAAGGTATGTGGGTTTTATGTCACGACCAAAGCCTAGGGCCTAGATGTGACATGACATAAGGGAAAGCCAAAGGGACCCCAAGCAAGCCTCTTAGAACATCATTACATATCCTTGGTCACAGAAGTAATAAATTAAGCATCAAAAGATAAAAGAATCGGGAAATCGGGACTAAGGAGAAACACTTCCATATCATCATAATCAAGAGACAAGAGTCAAACGCATATCATAGATGCATAATATGTCCATTAACACCTCTAATACATAGATAAGAGTAAGGGCTAAGGCAAAGTAACCGGGGCCACTCTCATAGTCAAATAAAATATAAAGAAGAGTGTATCAATACATAATAGAAGAAACATAGACTATGGTCCCCGAAGTGAAGGACTCACCAACTAGCTTGAATAGCACCAAACTAGCCACGTGGAGGAGGATGATCAATATGTGCTTCGATTTCTACATGGTGACATCATGTAGGCATAGAGTATATATTAGTATATTTGAATGTACTAAGTATGTAGAATGTAATACAATAATAATTAAGCATCATAATCAAAATGTATAATAATAGGAAATAGGCATAATATAACATGGCATGTATGATCAATGCATAAGTAAAATATGCTTAAGCAACTCATGCTCATATAGGATATCATATGTGTAAAAGAGACCAAACTAGATTTCTAAATGTACAACCCTTTGGTAGGTTAGTGATGATGCTGTCCCATCACTTAGATGGATGAGTACAAACCCCTATCTAGGTTGGTGATAATGCCGCCCCATCACCATGATGGAGAAGTACAAATCCTTCCTTAGGTTGATGAGTACAAACCCCTATCTAGGTTGGTGATAATGCCGCCCCATCACCATGATGGAGAAGTACAAATCCTTCCTTAGGTTGATGAGTACAAACCCTCATCTATGTTAGTAATGATATCGCCCCATCACTTGGTGGAGAAGTACAAACCTTTCCCTAGGTTGATGAATACAAACCCCTATGTAGGTTATCCGAGTTCTTAGTCCCCCCGAATTGGGCATGGTATACTGCAATACTTTATATAGAATTTATTATATACATAAGCTCATTTCATCATTATATAGTCATTCTTATCATATCTTATGCTTTGGACCTGCAACTCCTCAAGAAACCACATTCGAACATTTTATTAAACACTTTGATGATATGTAATGCTAGTATAAACCATGAAATATAGAGATGAAATCATGCAAGAAAATCCATTGTAAAACCACCAATCAATACCTTGCAATACTCTTAAGCAATATACATTAAAATCCCTTCTCAAATCTTACAATAGGTCAAAGATTTATAGCTCAAAATATGGCAAAACAGTCACAACCTTATATATATCTTTAACATAGTGTGGAGTGAATTTCATAATAAGCAAGACCCATTGGTAAATCAACTTTAAATTATGCAATTTAAGTAAAAGGAGGCTTTGGTATCAAAAGGAACCCATGAAAGAAATCCACATACCTTAGCTTAGAGATGAACTTGGTGAAGATTGGAGATGGAGACTTGAAGCTTGAAGAAGAACCTTAAAAGAGAACTTAGCTTGGGATGAGGGTTTGGTACTTGAATTTGAGAGTGAAAATATGGCTAAGTGTTTTAGTGAGTGTTGGGGAATGTTTAGGATGATATGAGGGTAAAATAAGGCTAAGTATAGGTGAAAACACGATTGGGAACACTTAGGCCCAAGACCCCAAAGCCTTGGACCGAGATAGAAATGACTGGCAACAAAATACAAAGGTCCATGATGTGGACCTATCATGGAGGCTAAATTAACATGTCCGCGATAGCTGCACATAGCGGTGCTATCGCGGATTGTCTCTAAAAATTAAAATTTAGAAATTTCAAATTGTGATTCAATTGCTCTAAAATTAGGGTAAGATCCTTTCACCCCTAAATTTGACCCCCTAAATAAGAATATGAAGTCAGATTTTTAGAATAACAAATGGATTTTGAGATATATGAAATTTAAAATTTTGGGTATTCCGAGGCACTTTTTCGGGCACTTTTTGGGATCATTTCATTTCAAACATTGGGCCCTTTCACCATGGTGCCAAAACTCCATTTTTACCTAATTTCATATTTATAAGTTGATTTTACTTATGGGTCTTCTATCATGAATTGAACTATGAACTATGTTGGGGTTTTGTAAAAGTGTAACTGTTTATGCATGTTTTGAGCTATGAATCTTAGATCTATCTTGAGATTTGATGAAGGTTTTTGATGTATATTACATGATTGTGTTACCAAGTATTGGTGGGATGATTTACTTCAAGATTTCTTGCATTATTTTATTCTTTAATTGTATGGTTTTTACACTAGCATTGCGCATTCACCAAGTGTTTGATGAAATGCTTGGTTATTGTATATTGAGTTGTTGATGGCCTAAGACATTGTGTATGAGTTAAGTGACTTTATGATGATGCAAGAGTGATAAGAATATGTTGATATCATGAGAAGTATGTATGTGATGGTTTCATGAGAAGTATGTATGTGTTGATTTCATATGAAGTATCTATTGTATTGTGAGTTGACCATAGCCAATTGAAGGGTAATGCCTCAATCATCTTGATGGGGGTGGTATGCCATCAACCAATTAAGGGGTTGGTAGCTCAGTCATCTCGGATAGGGGCGGCATGCCATCAACCAATTGAGGGGTTGGTACCTCAATCATATCGGATAAGGACGATATGCCATCGACCAATTGAGGGGTTGGTACCTCAATCATCTCAGATGAGGGCGGTATGCCATCAACCAATTGAGGGGTTAGTACCTCAATCTCTCAGATGGGTGCAGTATGCCATCAACCAATTGAGGGGTAGGTACCTTAGTCACCTCGGATGGGGGGGTGGTATGCCATCAACCAATTGAGGGGTTGGTACCTCAATCACTTCTAAGGGGTGGTCTACCTTAGATTCCAAGTACTAAGTTACTTGGTCTATGATGATGGTCTATTCTCTTCATATGTAAGATGTTCTATATGTAAGAATGTTTACTTCAAGTATCATTCATGCATGCCATATTGTTATATGTTCATCTATTGCCTAATTATGCATTTTGACTATGTTGCCCATCTATTGTAGCATTGCATCCTATATACTTAGTACATTCAAATGTACTAACACATACTTTTGCCTATAGGATATCACCATGTAGGAACTGGAGCCCCACTTGATCATCCCCCTCCTCCACGTGGCTAATACAATTTCTCTACAAAGCAGGTGGTGAGTCCTCAACTTCGAGGAGAATGTCTTGATCTTATGCTATGTATAAAGACTCTTTTTCCTTTTAATTATATGCTTGACTGTGAGGGTGAGAAGTTAAGGAGACAAACAACTGGGCTCACCCTCACAGTCATGCATACAATTAAAAGCAAAGAGAGTCTTTATACAAAGCATACGATCAAAGAGGCTATGAGATATTTTTAGAAATATTTCCCTTCTTCTTATTCTATGTCATGCTATAGAAGTTAAGGTAAGGTTTCCACCCCCCAATAGTTGTTCTTTGCTATGCTAGATCATTCCTAACACATTAGGGAGAAGAGCCCGCACACACGAGGAACAATCAGTTCATGGTGAGCTCCGGAATGCTCTCACTTTGCTAGCTCAAGTTGTGGCTAACCAAGCCAACCAAAGGGCCCAAGCCCCTCATGTTCTTACTCTGGCATCTTAGGAGAGAGACTTTATGAGGATGAACCTAGTGGAGTTCAATGGGTCTAGGGTGGAAGAGAAACCTCAAGAAATTATTGATGAAGTATACAAGGTGTTGTCCATTATTAGTGTGAGGTCATAAGAAAAGATGGAGTTGGCGTCTTACCAACTCAAGGGGTGGCTCAAATATGGTATAGTCAATTGAGGGAAGAGAAGGGGAAAAATAATATGATTCTATGGGAGGATTTTAAGGCAGCTTTCCTCAATCGGTTCTTCCCTCTTGAGCTTAGGAAAGCCAAATTGTTGGAGCTCATCAACTTGAAGCAAGGATCTATGAGTGTGAGGGAGTATGCCCTCAAGTTTAACCAACTCTCAAAATATGCTCCTCAATTGGTTGCTGACTCGAGGTCTAGAATGAATAAGTTTGTGATGCATGTTTTCAATTTTGGTAAGTGAAGAATGTCGTACCGCTATGTTGATTAATGACATGGATTTGTCCCGTTCGATGACTTATGCCGAATAATTGGAGGGGGATAAATTAAAGAAGAGAAGGGGTTATGAGGCCAAGAGGGCCCGTTTTGATGGTAAGTTCCAAAATCACAAGGTGGCCGATTTCACCAAGGCCAAGGGTCTTCACATGCTCCTAGTGGGAGATTTGCTAATGATTACCTAAGGCCCTAAGAAGGTGGTGGTGTGATGCCTAGACCAGTGTGCTTGAAATATGGTAAGGGTTATGGTGGCCCATGCATGAGGGCTAGTAATGCTTACTATGATTATGGGGAAGTTGGCCACAAGGTGATTGACCAGTATGATAAAGGTCTTTGATTTTAATGTGTATGCATTGATAGACTCGGGGGCTACTCTTTCTTTTGTTACTCCTCTTATTGTCTAAAAGTTTCATATTGAGCCCGAATTGTTGTGTGAGTCTTATGAGGTATCTACTCCTATTGGTCCATCTATTATTGCTAGAAAAGTCTATAGAAATTGTCCCATTAACATCTTGTATAAGCTATTGCCTTGTGATCTTGTCGAGTTGGATATGGTTGATTTTGATATAATTCTTAGGATGGATTGGTTGTATACATACTATGCCTCTATTGATTGTAGAACCCATAGGGTCAATTTCCAATTCCCAAATGAACCCGTCCTTGAGTGTGAGAGTCATGATGTAGTGGTCAAGGGTAGGTTCATCTCTTGTATTAAAGCCCAAAAGTTGATCTCTAAGGGGTGACTAGGTATGGGCATTATGAATTTGTGGTTATGTCTTTTGGGTTGACCAATGAACCAGCTATCTTCATGGATCTTATGAATAAGATCTTTAAACCCTACCTAAATATGTTTGTGGTGGTTTTATTGATGGTATTTTGATCTACTCTCATAGTGAGGAGGAGCATGTGGGCCATTTAAGGGTAGTGTTACAAAAATTACGAAAAGAGAAATTGTATGCTAAATATGAGAAGTGTGAATTTTGGTTGAAAGAGATTACCTTTTTAGGTCATATGGTGTCAGGGGATGGTATTAAGGTGGATCCAAAAAAGATGGATGTGGTTAGAAGCTAGCCTAGACCATTGACCCCATCGAACATTAAAAGTTTCTTGGGCTTGGCGGGTTACTATCGGAGGTTTGTGAATGGGTTCTCTTATATTGCTTCTCCCATGGCTAAGTTGACCCAAAAGAAAGCTAAGTGTGTGTTGACCGACGAGTATCAAAAGAGTTTCCAAACCTTAAAGGATAAGCTTGTGTCCGCTCCTATCTTGTCTCTACCAGAAGGGTTGGAAGGGTTTATTGTGTATTGTGATGCATCCCAGATTGGCTTGGCTTGTGTGTTAATGCAAAATGGTAAGGTGCAACTCAAAGTGCATGAAAATAATTATCCTACTCATGATCGTGAAATAGCCGCCGTGGTTTTTGCTTTGAAAATTTGGCATCATTATTTGTATGGGGTGCATGTGGATGTGTTTACCGATCATAAGAGTCTCCAGTATGTGTTCACTCAAAAAGACCTTAACTTGAGGCAAAGAAGGTGGTTATAACTTCTTAAGGATTATGATATGAGTGTGCATTATCATCCCAGTAAGGCTAATATTGTGGCAGATTCTTTGAGTAGGGTGTCTATGGGTAGCCTAGCTCATGTTGATGGTGAGGGCAAAGAGGTGGCTAGAGAGGTCTATTGGTTGGCCAGAGTGGCGATTAGGTTGGTAGAGGTTGAAAATGGTGGCACTGTGGTTGTTGATGGTTCAAAGTCTTCCTTGGTTGATAAGGTAAAAGCAAAGCAAGATCTTGATCCCTCCTTGATAGAGTTGAAGGCCTTAGTGAAAGAGGGCAAGGTGGAGGTTTTCTCCCAAGGGGGAGATGGTGCCTTTAGGTACCAAGGTAGGTTGTGTGCCTTGTGTTGATAATTTGAGAAAAAAGTTTCTCGATGAATGATGATTTGAGAAAGAAATTTCTCGATGAGGCTCATAATTCTTCTTATACTATCCACCCCAATTCTACCAAGATGTGTGGGGATTTGAGAGGTGTTTTGGTGGGGAGGTATGAAGTAAGACATTGCCAATTTTGTATCTGGTTGTCATAGTTGCCAACAAGTTAAAGCCGAACACCAAAGGCCGGGTGACCTAACCCAAGATATAGAGATTCCTACTTGGAAGTGGGAGGAAATTAACATAGACTTTGTGGTTGGTTTCCTGAGACTAGATAGGGTTTTGATTTTATTTGGGTTGTGGTTGATAGAATGACAAATTTGGCTCATTTCTTACCGGCTAAGACTACTTATGGTGCCGAAGAGTATATAAATTGTACATTCATGAGTTAGTGAGATTGCATGGGGTGCCTTTGTCTATCATATTGGATCGTGGTGCTCAATTCACTTCACATTTTTGGAGGTCCTTTCAAAGAGGTCTTGAAACCAAGGTAAAGCTTAGTACGACCATTCACCCGCAAACGGATGGCCAAGCTGAAAGAACTATCCAAACTCTTGAGGATATGCTTAGGGCTTGTATTTTGGAGTTTAAGTGGTAGTTGGGATGATCATCTTCCATTGATTAAATTTGCTCATAACAATAGCTATCATTCTAGAATTGGTATGGCTCCTTTTGAGTCCATCTATGGTAGACATTGTAGATCACCGATTGGGTAGTTTGAAATGGGAGAAATGACTTTGTTGGGTCCGAATCTAGTTATGGAGGCTATGGAGAAGGTTAGGTTGATTAGAGAAAGATTAAAAATAGCCGAAAGTCATCAAAAGTTCTATGTCGATGTATAGAGAAGTGAGCTTGAATTTAAAGTTGGTGATTGGGTCTATTTGAGGGTGTCACCTGTCACGACCCAACCCCGTGGGCCGTGACTAGGGCCCATATGGGGCCTCCAAACACGATCACAATGCCGAATTACAAATAGATGACTTATATTTACAAAAAAAATAAAAGTTCGGCAGAGTTTCCTTTATTTGACAAACTATCCAAAATAATCCTGCAATCAGAAAATACCAGCAAATGTAATGCAGAGCCAACAGAACATCAGATATACATATATGGGCTGACAACGCTGCCATGGCGGGTAAAGCCGCTCAACATACCCATCATATAGATCAAATCATACGGACTGGGCACAACCCACACATATATATATCCACAGACCTCTAAATAGACTAACAGAATAATATGATAGGACAAGGCCCCGTCGTACCCCGAAGTAAATATATACAATGCAGCGAATGAGTATATACCAAAATTAGGCTTCGAAGTAGGGGAGCACTCCAAATAACAGAAGGGGTCCTAAACTAATGGATCACCAAACTATACGTCGGTACCTGCGGGCATGAAATGCAGCCCCCGAAGAAGGGGTCAATACGAAGTACATACTGAATATGCAAAGCAGAGGATATATAACATATATCTGGTATACCTTGATCCCTACCTCGGCCTGCTGATGCTGGTATACCTCGCTCCACAGGGCGCATGGCTACTAAGGCTGACAATGAACCACCAGCTGACTCGGTAGACTGAGCTGAACCGCCTGTGCCACCTATAACCGGACAGTCCCTCATCTGGTGGCCCTGACGTCCACACACAAAGCAAGCACTGGTGGCGTGAAAGCACTCCCCGTGGTTCCATCTCTTATAGTAAGAACACGGAGGTCTAGGTGGTCTCATCTGACCGCTGGAGCCTTTGTCCAACTGTGAACCTGCAACACTAGAACTCGGGCCTGCCCCTGAATAACCTGCACCCTCTGATCTCCTACTGGTGACCTGTGAGGGTGTACCCCATGCTGGCTGGGGAGAATATCTGCTCTGCTGCTGCTGAGGCTGCCTGCCTCGAAAATCCCCTAAATACCTAGATGATCTAGCCCTCTAGAGTTGGCCCCTGTCATCAACCCTATCAGGAAGACGCCCCCTGTGTCGATCCTCCATGCCCTGGGCATAGGCCTGAATACGGGCGATATCCATACTGGTCTGGCCCATCTCTCGCATCTCCCCAATCTCTACACCTAGCTAAGGGGCTGGAGGCTCTGGTTCTTGAACCTCAGGAGCTGTTGATGTAGCTGAACTAGCTGTCGGGGGTAAAATGTCTAGCTCGCTCTGGGCAGGAGCCTTAGTAGTTCCCCGAGCTCGATTGGTCTCACCTACTGTTACAGACTTGCCCTTCTGGGCAGCTGGGATCTTTCTCGGAGGCATTACTGAAAACAAAACATTTGGTCAGAAAGGAGTCATCCTATTAAGACCAAGGTAGGTTGTGTGCCTT
>DF363786.1:1431-14350 GCA_000787875.1 Solanum virginianum | reverse complement strand
ATAGATATGGTGCACAACACACCGATAAACAAGACTCTACTAGACACAGTCTGTGGACATTCTGAGGACGAACCGCTTTGATACCACTTCTGTCAAGATCACTAGTTCCTTCACATTCTCATTTGACTCATTTTGAAAGTTTTCAATATCACCATTTTCTTAATCCACATGCCCTTACAAGAAAGAATGTCTCAAAATTTGCTCACAAATATCGACATGGAACAAAAGGATAAACACTCACGCTCACACTCATAAAGAAATTCTCATGCACAGAAGTACAACATAATAGGCTTGTCCTTGTGTTCAATCATCATTGGCTCAAAAATAGTCTATCGAAGATCACGAAGGACTTCTATTAAGCTTGTAATGTAAGCTTAGCTAAAGTTAGAATAACATTTGGATAAAAGTGACTAGACTGTTCTTGAATACTAGATAAAATTTCTAATTTTTCTCTTTAACACTTTTCTTCATTTTTCAACACAATGTACACTTTTTCTTTCATACAAATTTTCTCTTAATTAGCATTTTTTCCTTCTTTCTTTGTATCATTTTCTCATTGCTCAATTTCAGGCAACTTGTGATTAACATCTCCCTATGAGTTTTGTAGCATCCTGAGACTTAAGTTTTTTGCCTCAATTTTTATAACGGTAGAGTTAAAAGAGGGGCGGGTTCGAAAGAGGATTTGTTTTCTCAAAATGAGTGAGACATGTATTGTGGTTGTCAAAGAAATGGTATTAACTCAAAGGGGTCAATTAGGGATACATTTAGCGTAATGACAGGTCATTTGGGTCAGTCAGATTTTTAAAATTCACAAACAAGGTCTAAGTTCATTTCTCTAAAAAAATAATCAAGACAATATTGAAAGACAAACGCGACATATTCTAGCTAGAAAAAGTGACACAACAATTTATTCAACGAGCTCACCACACATGACATGAAAATTAATCAAGATAACTCAATCTTTATAGCCTTTATAAGCAAAAATGACAACACACTTTATAACCACTAACGAGTCCAATGTAAAAAGATAGGTCATAAAAATTGTCACAAGATGATCCATATCATGCATTTGTTTTCAAAAGTTTGGAGGCACATGCTTAACTCTTTTACAATGGAAGACTATCTTATTAGTACCAAAGAAGTCCAATCCTCTAAAAATGATGATTTTCTCTTAAGAAAAGAAAGATGTTACTCAATTCATCATTGAGCGAGTTTATGCCTTTTTTTTTAGGTATGGCTACTTAAACTTCACTGTACAAGTCCCCAATAAGCACACTCACACTCATACAATGATTTTTCCTTAAGGAAGTCATCATTCTATCTGTCATTAGGAACTGTTACTCAAAAACACCATCAAATAAAATAAAGAAACTATCGGGAGAAAAGAAAACTAACAAGAAATGAAAAATAAGCAATAACTGATCCAACATACTCAATCAACACAAACTCAAGAAAGGCGCACCATAAAAATAAATCCATAATAATTTAAAATAACAAATCCCAGCATTTTGCACACCATACAAAAGAAAACAATGAAAGCACTCCCAACTAAAAGTTGTACTATGTCCTCATAGTGAAAATATAAAAACATAGGAAAAGTTTGAAGGATTTCCCAAAATGACTTAATCAGAATTGGAACTACAAAAGCCCTTAAGGACTATGTAATCTTCATCCTCATCATGTAACGACCCCAATTTACGATCCTTGAGTGTAGAAAAGTTAACTTGAAAATAACCTGAAGTTAGTTCACAGGGGTGACTTATAGCCTGTAGATGAACATGCGGCTCGTAAGTGTTATCCTTAAACATGAGACTTCAGGAAGGGGAAAAGTTTCCAAGTGTTCCATAGACCAAGTGATGGCCTTTAGGATATATTACGACCTATAGATAGGATCATGAGTGAGACTATTAGACATGAAAGAAATTTAAAGTTTTCTACCTATGTATTACCAAATAGCTTGTACAACAATGCATGACCCATATAATCCCTTTGTGGAATGAGACCAAGAAAATGTGAAAAATGGCTAAGTATGAAAGACTCTACAAGTCCAAACACGACCCATAAGAATGGATTCATGGTTTTGGATTTAGAAAAAGTCTATTTTAAGGATTTTAGATATTTTACCAGACGAATAGGACTTACGACCCGTGGTTTGACCTACAGCTCGTAAACGAGTTTTGTAAGTGAATTCGACAGTTTCAATGAGGGATAGTTTGATTAATTTCATTATTTCTATTCCTAAACTCAGTTGTTTTGGGATCCAAAGGGGTCTTAAATTAGGTCCCAAACCCTAAAAAGCCTTCATTCTCTCGATTCTTTCCACTATCAAAACTTTCTTAAGGCAAAAACTCTTAAGAAAAAAGAAAAGGCAAAAGCTAGGGTTTCCAAGAATCTTCCCAAGATTTCAAGGGGGAATTCTCTCAAGTTTCCCCAAGGCATGAGTTTATTTATGGGTGCCCTTCATCCCATAAAGTTCCCTTTTAAGTATTTTACCTTTTTTTTAAGTTCCTTTAAGAAATTATGCATACTTATAATGATTTCATGATTTTAATATTATTAAATGCTATTCATGATATCCTAGAACTATTTTACTAAGTATATATGCATATTCTGAACTATTGATGATGACCCCATGATGAATTTCGACAATGACAAAGTGTGGGCATTTTTGATGGTCCTTAAAAAGAGAAATTTCATCATGTTTTATGTGATTTATGATTATTCCATTTAAAAAGCCTAGCCCAACTAGTTTTCAAGTAAAGCTTTATGGTATATGATGATGACTAGGGCATTAAAGTTATGTTTTGAGTAATGATTTTTCAAAGATATAAGCATGTTGACAATTTCCCTAAAAGATATTTAAGAAAGGTCCCTAAGATGAAAGGACAATTCTCCCCTGATGGTTCCTAAGTTTGAGTTACTCCTGTGATTGTTACTTATGATTCTAAGTTGTATTTTAAAGAAATACATGGGATGACTTAACACTGAGTGGACTTGAGATTTAGATTTATTCCATTAGTTGAGACATGACCTATTAAAGTTAAATCTCAAAGTCCTTAACTATGTGCCACCATAGTAGCCCTTGAATTCTAGGCTAGTTGAAATGAACCAAAAAATTGCTTGAAAATATGTCTTGGAAGTGCCCGGAATCATAATTTTCATATATCTCAAAATTCGTGCGTGATATCAAAAATTTGACTTTATATTCTTGATCAGGGGGTCAAATTAAGTGGGAAATGGGTCTAACTCTGATTTAAGAGCAAATAATTAGCAATTTCAATTTTCTAAGAATGCAATTTCCAATGAGGTTTGTGCCCCCTGTGCGACGGCGGCTAGGGCGCATAGATGAAGAAAATTTTGTTTTCATGATAGGTCCACGATGCGTACCTGTATATTTTTAGCCCAATTAATTTTTTTGCAGTCCAAGACTTTTGGATCTTGGGCCTAAGTGTTCCCAAATGTGAAAATACCCATACTTAGCCATCTTTCATCCTCATATAATTTAAAACATTCCCCAATACTCATTCAAACACTTAGCCAAAAAGTTTACTCCTAAACTCAAGTCTCTAAAACTCATCCGAATCCCAAGGTTCTCATTCAAGCTTCAAGTCTCCATCTCCAATCTTCATCAAGTCAATCTCCAAAGCTAAGGTATGTGGGTTTCTTTCATCGGTTCCTTTTACCCATGATTCCCACGCTTCCTTTTACTTCTAATTGCATGATTTTAAGTTGATTTACAAATGGTTCTTGCATATTATGAAAGTCACTGCACACTATATTGGGGTTTATGAAATTATGACTATTTTACCATGTTTTGAGTTATGAATCTAAGATCTATTATAAGATTTGATGAGGGGTTTTGATGTATATTGCTTGAGGGTATTATCAAGTGTTCATTGATTACTTTACATTGGATTTTCTAGCATGATTTCACTCTTGAATTGCATGGTTTTACACTAGCACTACACATCCTCTGAATGTTTGATAAAATATCCAAATATGATTCCTTGAACAATTGGAGGTCCAATAAATGTATTATGAGTTGAATGACTATATGATGATGAAATGAATATATGCATATGATATTCTCTATATAGTGTTGGACTGTGACCATGCCCTACTCGGGTGTTGCATACTGGGTAATCGTGTCAAGGGGTTCGTACCTTGATAACTATGTCGAGGGGTTTGTACCTTTAAAACCATGTCGAGGGGTTTGTACCTCAATCACTATGGGTGGTAGGGTGCGACAATCCACCAACCATGTTGGGGGATTCGTACCTTGATAACCATGTCGAGGGGTTTGTACCTCAATCACTATGGGTGGTAGGGTGCGACAATCCACCAACCATGTTGGGGGATTCGTACCTTGATAACCATGTCGAGGGGTTTGTACCTCAATCACTATGGGTGGTAGGGTGCGACAATCCACCAACCATGTTGGGGGATTCGTACCTTGATAACCATGTCGAGGGGTTTGTACCTCAATCACTATGGGTGGTAGGGTGCGACAATCCACCAACCGTGTTGGGGGATTTGTACCTTGGCAACCATGTTAGGGGGTTAGTACCTCAGTCACCAATGGTGTTAGGGTATGACGATTCACCAACCAATTGAAGGGGTTTGTACCTCAATCACCAAGCATAGTAGGGTACGAAGATCCACCAATATGATAATGGTCTCTTCTTACACATGTATTATGTTCTATGTAAGCATATTTTACTTAAGCATCACTCGTACAAGCTATACTGCCATAAGCTTATTCATTGCCGATGTTATGCATTTTGTTTATGGTGCTCATCACTTGTTGCATTGTATCCTATATACTTATTACAGTCAAATGTACTAATGCATACTCTATGCCTACATGATGTCGCCATGTAAGAACCGGAGCCCCGCTTAAGCATCCTCCTCCATGTGGCTAGTATAATTTTCTCTTAAGCTTATTGATGAGTCCTCCATTCCAGGAACAAAGTTTATGATCTCCTTCTATTTTCCAAGAATATCTTTCTTTTATGTATGTATTGACTATGAGGGTGAGCCTAATTGCTTGTCTTGTCCCCCGCTCTTATTTTTGCAGTAGATGTGTTGTTGGACATGTTATGTATCTATGCTATGAACCTTGACTCTCTTATTTCTTGATGTTTATGATATGGAAGTTTACCCTTAGTCCCAATTCCCTTTGTATATGCTTGTCTCTTATTGTCATTTTTAATTCTTTCACGACCAAAGTTGTGTAATGATATGCTATGAGGCTTTTTGGGGCTCCTTCGGGTTCTCTATTCGCCGGTCATGTCTAGGCCCTAGGCTTGGGTTGTGAAAAAGATGGTATCACAACTCTAGGTTGTTAGATATTCAAAGTTTAACACACCGCGTTGATTAGTTAAATGACCCCAAAAAGTGCCCAAAAACATGCCTTAGAATTCTCAAAATTTTAAATTCTATATATCTCAAAATCCATTTGTTATTTCAAAATTACGACTTCATATTCTTATTTAAGGGGTCAAAATTAGGGGGATGAGGGTCTAATCCTGATTTTAGAGCAATCGAATTACAATTTCAAAATTTTAAACTATCAGTTTCCAGAGATGATTCGCGACAGCACCGCGTAGCTGTCGTTGACATGTGTTAATTTTGTCTCCGCGATAGGTCTGCATCATAGATCTTTGTATTTTATTACCAATGATTTCTATCTTGGTCCAAGGCTTTGGGGTCTTGGGCCTAAGTGTTCCCAACCGTGTTTTCACCTATACTTAGACTTATTTCACCCTCATATCATCCTAAATATTCACCAATACTCACTAAAACACTTAGCCATATTTTCACTCCCAAATTCAAGTCCCAACACCTCATCCCAAGCTAAGGTTCTCCTTCAAGGTTCTTCTTCAAGCTTCAGGTCTCCATCTCCAATCTTCACAAAGTTCATCTCTAAGCTAAGGTATATGGGTTTCTTTCATCGGTTCCTTTTGTCCATGATATCCAAGCCTCCTTTTACTTAAATTGCATGATTTAAAGTTGATTTACCAATGGGTCTTGCTTATTATAAAAATGCACTGCACACTATGTTAAAGCTATGTAAAGTTTTGCCTGTTTTGCCATGTTTTGAGCTTGGTGTTTGATAAAATGTCCAAATGTGGTTTCTTGAGGAGTTGAAGGTCCAAATCATGAGATATGATAAGAATGATTATGTAATGATGAAATGAGATTAGTATATGATAAATTATATATAAAGTATTGCATTAGACCATGCTTAATTCGGGGGGACTAAGAACCCGGATAACTACTAACCTACCAAAGGGTTGTACATTTGGAAATCTAGCTTGGTCTCTTCTACTCATATGATATCCTATATGAGCATGACTTACTTAAGCATGTTTTACTTATGTATTGATCATACATGCCATATTGTTATATTATGCCTATTGCCTATTGTTATGCATTTTGATTATGATGCTTAATTTTTGTTACATTACATCCTACATACATAGTATATTCAAATGTACTAACGCATACTCTATGCCTATATAATGTCACCATGTAGAAATCAGTGCCCAAGTTGATCATCCTCTTTCACGTGGCTAGTTTGGTGCTATTCTAGTTAGTTGGTAAGTCCTCCACTTTGGGGACCTTAGTCTATGTTTCTCTTATTACGTATTGAGACACTCTTCTTAATGTTCTATTTGACTATGAGGGTGAGCTCGATTACTTTGTCTTGGACCCACTCTTATTTATGTATTAGAGGTGTTATTGGACATATTATGCATCTATGATATGCTTTTGACTCTTGTCTCTTGATTATGATGATATGGACGTGTTTCCCCTTAGCCCTGGTGTCCCTATTCTTTTATCTGATGCTTAATTTATTGCTTCCGCAACCAAAGATGTGTAATGATGCTCTAAGAGGCTTGCTTGTGGTCCTTTTGGGTTCCCCTTGAGTCGTATCACGTCTAGGCCCTAGGCTTGGGTCATGACAAACTTGATATCATAGCACTAGGTTGATAGATCCTCGGAGTCCAACACATCATGTTGATTAAAGCCCTACTCATGGTTGTGAAGCATGCCATGACTATGAATAGCAGGCTATGAGGCATTTTAGGAAATGTTTTCCTTCTTTATGTCCTAAGTGATGCTATAGAGTTGTGGTAAATTTTTCCCTATAACAATTGTTCTTTTCTATGCTAGATCATGGCAAATACTCGAGGACGAAGGGCCCAAACTCCCGAAGAGCAACCTAACAATGGTTAGCTCTGGGATGCTCTCACTATGCTTACCTAAGTTGTGGCCAAACAAGTCAATCAAGGGGCCTAATCCCCGCATGCTACTACCCGGGATCTAGGGTAAGAGACTTCATGAGGATGAATCCTCTGAATTTCTATGGGTCAAAGGTGGATGAAGATCTACAAGAGTTCATTGATGAGGTCTACAAAATCTTGAATATCATGGGTATTAGGCCAAATGAAAAGGCAGAGTTGGCAGCATGCCAACTCAAAGGGATAGCTCAAATATGGTATGATCAATGGAAGGGTTAGAAGGGGGTTGGTAATGTGGTGCTTTGGGAGGAGTTCAAATTGGCTTTCCTTAATCAATTTTTCTCTCTTGGGCTTAGAAAAGCTAAATTAGTGGAGTTATGAACTTGAAACAAGGTGCTATTAGTGTGAGGTAGTATTCTCTTAAGTTTAATCAACTTTCAAAGTATGCCCCTCATTTGGTGGCCGATCCTATATCTAGGATGAATAAGTTTGTGATAGGGGTCTTTGACTTGGTAAGTGAAGAGTGTCGGTCCGCTATACTAATAAGTGACATGGACTTATCTCGATTGCTGACCTATGTCAAGCAAATAGAGGGGAAGAAATTGAGAAAAAGAAGGGGGCATGAGGCTAAGAGGGCCCGTCTTGGGGGTAAGTTCCAAAGGGGTTGCAATTTCCATCAAGGCCAAGGGTCTCACCATGCTACTAATAGGGGGTTAGCCAATGACCACCCTTGGCCTTAAGGTGTTGGTGTATTCGCTCCCATTGGTCTGTGTCCTACATGTGGGAAGGGTAATAAAGACCCATGTTTGAAAGATTCTAATACATGCTTTGGTTGTGGGGAGCTTGGGCACAAGAAGGTAGATTATTTAAGAAACCTTGGTAATGTTTAGGGTGCTAATGCAGTCCTATTGGGGAGAGATGGTCCTCATGGTGGTGCCCCAAGGGACAATCGATATTACACTCTATATAGGAGGCGAGGGGTTGGTGAGGTCCCCGATGTTGTTATCGGTATATTGAAAATCTTTGACTTTGATGTGTATGCTTTGATTGATCCAGGTGCAACTCTTTCCTTTGCTACCCCTCTTGTTGCTAAAAAGTTCCATGTTGTCCCCGAGTTGTTGCATGAGTCATATAAATTATCTACTCCTATTGGTGCCTCTATTGTTGCTAGGAAGGTTTGTAGGAGTTATCCTATTTGCATTTTGCATAAGTTGTTGTCTGTGATCTTGCTAAATTAGACATGGTAGATTTTGATATAATACTTGGGATAGATTGGTTGTATGCCTATTATGCCTCTATTGATTGTAGAACCCGTAGGGTCAAGTTTTAATTTTCTAATGAACCCGTCCTTGATTGGGAAATTCAAGATCTAGTGGTCAAAGGTAGATTCATTTCATGCATTAAAGCACATAAGTTGAATTCTAGGGGGTATTTGTATCATCTTGTGAGGGTTAATGATGTAGAGTCCAAAGTCCCTTCCATTGAGTCGGTCCCCATTGTAAATATGTTTCTTGATGTCTTCCCAAATGACCTTCCCGGTATCCCTTCTAAAAGGGAGATAGATTTTCGTATAGATCTCCTTCTCGACACTCAATTTATCTCTATTCCTCCTTACCATATGGCCCCGACGGAGTTGAAGGAGTTAAAGGAACAATTGACAGATTTATTGAAAAATGGATTTATTAGACCTAGCCAATCACCTTGCGGGTGCTCCGGTGTTGTTTGTGAAAAAGAAAGATAGTCACTTTGAATGTGCATTGACTACCTACAACTCAATAGGGTCACTATCAAGAATAGGTATCCTCTTCCGAGAATTGATGACTTATTTGACCAACTGCAAGGAGCTAGCTTCTTCTTTAAGATTGATCTTCTGTCTGGGTATCAACAAGTAAGGGTAAGAGAGTGTGATATTCCTAAGATGGCTTTGCAGACTAGATATGGGCATTATAAGTTTGTTGTGATATCGTATGGGTTGACTAATGCACAGACTATCTTCATGGACCTAATGAATAGGGTCTTCAAACGTTACCTTGATTCCTTTGTTGTGGTCTTCATTAATGATATATTGATCTACTTACATAGTTGGGAGGAGTATATAGGTTATTTTAGGGTGGTGCCGCAAAGATTGAGGTAGGAGATATTGTATGCTAAATATGATAAGTGTGACTTTGGGTCGAATGATGTTGTATTCTTGGGTCATGTGGTGTGGGGGGATGGTATAAAAGTGGATCCTAAGAAAATCTTTGTGATTAGGAATTGGGCTAAACCATCGACCCCGTTGGATATTGGAGACTCTTGGGCCTTGCGGGTTACTATAGAAGATTTATGAATGGGTTCTCCTCCATTGTGTCCCCAATGACCAAATTAACTCAAAAGAAGGTTAAGTTTGTGTGGACTAATGAGTGTGAGAGAAGCTTTCAAACATTGAATGATAGGCTTATGTCCGCTCATATATTGTCAATACTGGATGGGCTTGAGGTTTTTTTTTGTGTATGTGATGCATCTAGAGTTTATTTAGGTTGTGTGCTAATGCAAAATGGTAAGGTCATAGCCTATGCTTCTGGGCAACTTAAAGTGCATGAAAGGAACTACCATACCCATGATCTTGAGTTGGTCGCCGTTATGTTTGATTAAAGATTTGGCATCATTATTTGTATGGGGTGAATGTGGATGTCTTCACCTATCATAAGAGCCTCCAATATGTCTTCACTCAAAAAGATCTCAACTTGAGACAAAGAAGGTGGCTAGAACTTCTCAAAGATTATGACATGAGTGACCATTATTATCTGGGTAAGGCAAAATGCTTTGAGTCGGGTGTGCATGGGTAGCCTAGCTCATATTGATGGTGGTGATAGGGAAATGGCTAAGGAGGTGCATAGATTGGCTAGATTGGGGGTTAGATTGGAAGCGGTGGGAGATAGTGTTGTTGTTTTTGTTGATGGTTCCAAGTCTTTCTTGGTTGATGAGGTGATAGCAAAACAAGATCTTGACTTCTCTTTGCTTGAATTGAAGGTCTTGGTGAAAGATTGCAAAGTAGAGGTTTTTTCCCAAGGGCGATATAGGGCCCTTAGGTACCAAGGTAGGTTATGTGTGCCTTGTGTTGATGGTTTGAGGGAGAAGATCCTTGATGAGGCCCCTAATTCTTCTTATTCCATCCACCTTGGTTCCACCAAAATGTATAAAGACTTGTGAGATATGTATTGGTAGAGAGGCATGAAGAGGGACATAGCCAAATTCGTTTCTAGTTGCCATAGTAGTCAACAAGTCAAAGCGAACATCAAAGGTTGGGTGGCCTAACCCAAGACAGAGAGATTCCTACTTTGAAGTGCGAGGTGATTAATATAGATTTTGTGGTAGAGTTGCCGAAGAGTAGAAAAGGTTTTGATTCCATTTGGGTTGTGGTTGATAGGATGACGAAATTGGCTAACTTTCTACCGATTAAGACTACATATAGGGCTGAAGAGCATGCAATTTCTTGGAGTCCCTTCGGGTTCCCCTTGCAATCTTATGTCGATGTGAGAAGAAGAGACCTTGAATTCAAAGTGGGTGATTGGGTTTATTTCAAAGTTTCTCTAATGAATAGTGTGGTTCATTTTGGTAAAAAGGGGAAGTTGAGTCCAAGATATATTGGTCCTTATGAGGTCTTGAAGAGGGTTGGCAGCATAGCTTATGAATTGAAATTACCTAGTGAAATAAACTTAGTTCATCCGGTATTCCATGTCTCTATGTTGAGAAAATGTGTTGGAAATCCTAATGCTATTGTGCCTCTTGATGTTATTGGTGTTGTTGAGGATATCTTTACTTATGAGGAGGTTCCGATCAGATCCTAAATAGGCAAGTGAAGAGATTGAGGAACAAACAGGTGGCGTCCGTTAAGGTCCTTTGGAGGAACCAACAAATCAAAAGTGCTACATGGGAGGCCGAAGCGGACATGCAAAAGCGGTATCCTTATCTTTTCCACTCCACTCAAGCCTAAGGTACTAATTCTAAGTCCCCTACATGATTTCAGGTCTTATGTTTCAGCCCTATGTCATTCATATGCATTCATGTTTACATTGGCAAGTCATGATGATTTTACACTCATGTTGAGGTTTGAAAATGGTGTTTAAATGTAATGTTGCATTTTAGTTGGTGCTGATTTGTTTATGATCATTCTTGACTTATATGTCTCTTTTACATTTGGGGATAAATGTTCTCAAGGGGAAGATATTGAAACGACCCCAAAAAAGTGCCCGAAAACGTGCATCAGAATGTCTAAAATTTTAAATTCCATATATCTCAAAATCTATTTGTTATTTCGAAAATCCAACTTCATATTTGTAATCTGGGGGCTAAAATTAGGTAAAAAAGGGTCTAACCTCAATTTATGTATATGATGTATTCTATATAAAGTGTTGCATTAGACCATGCCTAATCTGAGTGACCTAGTTGAGGGGTCAATATCTCAACTGCTAGGTTGATGGGTGCTATCATCACTAATCTTAATGAGGGGTTTGTACCTCACACACTAGGGTGATGGGTGCTATCATCACTAACAATGATGAGGGGTTTGTACCTCACACACTAGGGTGTGGGTGCTATCATCACTAACCTACTAAGGGCTTTGTACTTTGGAAATCTAGCTTGGTCTCTTCTTCACATATGATATCCTATATTAGTATGAGTTACTTAAAGGAGTGACATCATCATCAACCTACCAAGGGGTTTGTACTTTGGAAATCTAGCTTGGTCTCTTCTTCACATATGATATCCTATATTAGTATGAGTTACTTAAGCATGTTTTACTTAAGCATTAAACATACATGCCATATTGTTATATTATGCCTATTGTTTAATATTATATATTTTGATTATGATGCCTACTTATTGTTGCATTGCATCCTACCTACTTAGTACATTCAAATGTACTAATGTATACTCTTACCTACATGATATTACCATGTAGGATTATGATGCCTATCTATTATTGCATTGCATCCTATATACTTAGTATATTCAAATATACTAATGCATACTCTATGCCTACTTGATGCCACCATGTAAGAACCGGTGCCTAAGTTGATCATCCTCCTCCACGTGGCTAGTTCAGTGCTATTCAAACTAGTTGCTAAGTCCTGCACTTCTGGGACCTTAGTCTATACTCTCTCTTGTTATGTATTGAGACACACTTATTTATGTTTCAATTGACAATGAGGGTGAGCCCGATTGCTTAGTCTTGACCCCAGCTCTTATCTATGTATTAGAGGTATTTGTTGGACATGTTATGTATCTATGATATGTGCTTGACTCTTGTCTCTTAACTATGGTGATATTGTGCAAACTTTTTCCTTAGCCTCGGTTTCCCCATTCTTTTATCTTTAATGCTTGATTTATTGCTTTCGCGACCCAGGATGTGTAATGATGCTTTCTTGGGGTCCTCTTATGATGTATCACGTCTAGGCCCTAGGCTTGGGTCATGAAAGAAATCTAGCTTGATCTTTTTTACACATATAATATCCTATATGATCATGAGTTACTTAAGCATGTTTTACTTATGCATTGATCATACATGCCATATTATTATATTATGCCTATGGCCTATTGTTATATATTTTAGTTATGATGCCTAATTCTTGTTGCATTGGATCCTACATACTTAGTACATTCCAATGTACTAACACATAAACCCTTGT